>VYZV01015884.1:117345-129166 GCA_013401275.1 Pandion haliaetus | reverse complement strand
CTGGGTCAGCCTGGGCCAGAGGCGGGTCTGACTTGGAGCCGTGGGACCTTCCAGCAGCTTCTCACAAGGATCCACCCCTGCACCCCCTCCCCCACTACCAAAAAAGACCCACGCCACATAAATCCATAACACTCTGTTATCTGTGCTCTTCTCTAGCATGATGAAAAAAGGGTGTAAGCACATACAGTAGTCTTTTGGCCAACTTTGCATGCTTGAGTATTTTCTCATTATGCATGTGCCTGTGTTTTTCTCTCCTATAACTCTACTCATGTATTATGTATAACTAAATATTTATTGAACCGAAAAAGACAGACTCTGTAACTAGTGTTAAGGGTACATGACTGCTGCAATTATAATTTATTTAGCTGCACTAGAACAACAATGAAGAGAGATACAGGTACATCAGCCACAGGCTGCCAACTAATAGAAATAAAGATTGAGGCTTCTTCTGGCCAAAGTACCCTGTATCTACTGCCCCCACATAATTTTTCTGTAACCAACTAGAATTCACACATTCTTGAAATCCCATGTTTCTTTGCAGTAAGTCATGCTAGAAACTGTCAGCCATCAATCTTTCCTAGACATATTCATTCTTTGTATTTGTTTTTTGATGATTTGTACTTGAGAGATTTTAGATTTATTCTGAAGGAGGAAAGTGATAAGTGATTTATTTTCCCCATATATTAATGGAAAAATAGCATTAAGTACTGTATATTATTCTTCTAAAGTACAAATGTACAAGTATTCCTGCTTATGTAGATAATATAATTATGAAGAGATTCCATATTTTTTATTAACTGACACTAAACAGCATTTTCTTTCAATGTACCAAGTGTTACATGTCTTTTTTTTTGCATTTTGTTCTTTTCCAAAGAATTTTAGAAGACGTAAAATCAGGGGAAAAAAAGAGTATTTTATTATGTGTTCTTATTACACTCTGGACCTACTCCTCTTGTATATGAAAAATAATATATAGGAAAAATGTACTGAAAACTCTCGGCATTTCAAATATACTAACAAGTTTTTATTACTCCATTTTCCAAGTAAGCATGTAAAATAGGTAGCTATCATCTCAATTTCACAGAGAAGAAAGTGAAAATAATAATTTAAGGGTTATGTCCAGCTCACATTAACATAAATGGAACCAAGTTGTTGTAGCTAATGACAAGATGAAAATCCGTGTATTACAATCTCTGGCTTGTGAATGTACTATGTGGCAAGATTGAATGTTCAAGTCTGGAGTTTAAGTGCCATTATCATAATGAAAACTGATTTCACTGTGTTGTTCACTTCATGAGTTTGTGTGAGAAATAACAAAATAATGCATTTTCGAGGTGATGTGTTGAAGAGAAGAACAGGACAAAACATAATACCTGTCCCCAACTCCCCCAAAAGCTGAAACAATCAAGACTAATGAAACCTATGTCTAAAAAGACATTACTGTAATAAAAATCAATACTACAATTAACTAATTAAAACTTCAGAGAGCCTTAATTAACAGTTCAGAGAGCCTTCATCTTTTACCACAAGTCCGTGGCTGACTTTATTTTCTCCTTAATGTAGTTAGTATATTAGACTTCAAAATAAAGAGGATGCCTGCATAAAATCTACTTTTGACTTTCAGGAACATGAGCTGGCACATCTAATTATTTTCTCCTAGAGCCAATGAGGCTTTGAGCTTGAGCAAAGCATTTATTAGTTTACTGTTTAGAGGCATATGGGGCATAAAAGAATTCTGAATATAAATATATATATATTTTTTTTAAATGATCACCTGGCTGCTATCACATGTAGTATTGTAGATGCAATAATATTTTTATTACTTGGAGTAGTATTAAAGCAGACAGAACTAAAATAGCTTTTCTGTGGAGCTCTTGAAGACTTTACATTATGCTCATAAACATCAGCATATACAACAAGTTTTATAGTACCTGTGTGTAGATAAGGTGAGACTTTATTGGTACACTAAAAATAGTGAATTTGGGACTGAGGAAATACAATAAATGTAAAAAAAAAACCCATCTGCTTTGTCTTCTTCAGCCTCATGCTGTGGGTTTTTTCCTTGTGACTTTCCTTAGCCTTATCAGACTAAGCTTAATTCTCTATCACTGCTTTACTGTCTGCTCTTCTCAAGTCTGCACATAGAGTGGCTTCTATGATAATTTCCAAAGCCTTTCATTGCATTTAAGTTGGTTTACTTAAATAGTAGCTCTTGGCTAAGCTTTATGTCTTTCCATCTCCCTAGTTACTGTTTCCTTTGAGCCCTCAAAATTCACCAGGAACGTACTTGCTTCCTTACATTACACATAACCGTCCCTCTGGCAGACACTATGGGTAAAAAATACCCAGAGGTTCAGATGCAATCTATGATTCAATCTAAATTTACACAAACCAGTAATGAACACTGCAGAAAGCAGAAGGGCTCTGGATGATATGCAAGTGTTAAGTTTACTCAGAACAGCTTATTTTCATTCCCAGTTTACACTAGAGGTGGTGGATCTCAGGTCTCAGCCAAACAGTAAATGTTTTTTCCTTTACATGTTGCTATTGCATATGGCAGTTATTTTGAAAAGAAGCATCACTAAGCTTTGAAGTGTTGTCTTAATGCAAATATGGTGAAAGGTCATGGGAAAGCTATGTCTTCAAAACTGTCTTAGTATTTTCCAGTATTTACCTCTAAAGGACATGTCCTCAGATGTTCAAATTGTTCTCATGCATGTTGGGTAGCTATGACGGTTTACTCCACTGGAGCATCTGCACCCAGGTGAGTAAGTGTTCGTCTCTTGAAGCTTCTGAATGCTGAAAAATTATCTTCAAGGTCGTTTTCATTGGCACAAAACTAGAAGTGATGCAATCACATCTTGTAGGTGTAGGTCTTATTTTATTAGCATAATAGTTTGAACACAGTTGTCAGGAATGCCTAAGGGATTTTTCTTCTTGTTCAATGAACAGTAATTAGTATTGCAGCAGGTACATGTTGTTTTTAAGAAAATAATAGATACTTTAATTATACAGATATTTTATTTAATCAAAATGCCACTTTTTTGCTTGTGTGTAAACAAATGCTTAAGAAGAATAGCTCTGACTTTTTAAAAAATACAGCTGAAATTTCTCATGTTAAAAATAAAGCACTATTTCTACATCTTAATCTCTTATAATTTATGGCTTTCTTTTCAAAGTTACAGACATTTTAGAAAAACTAAGACATGCTTTGTTGTCTTTGTGGTAGCTATGCGTGCAGCTAATAATTTTTGCTTTCTTTAACTTTACAGCAGGCCTACACTGTGACGCTTTAAGACTTTTTTTTTTTTAAGTTAAAGGATGGGGAGCTCAAGCTGTGCTGTTGTACAAATATAATTGTCTGTATGAACTCTCTGTCATCTCTTAATCTCCGGACAAGATTTAATGTAAAGATTCCGGTTCATGCAGCAGTGGTTCAGTAATATCCTGAATCCTGGAAAAGGCAAATTAGGCATGGGATTATCATGCCCCTTTTAAACTGTTTCATCTTTACTATCCTTATGACCTGGTAAACTTGACCTGGTGAATATTGTTTTCTAAAGCCTTTGTGGTGTGGAGTTAACAGGTGTGTCTTTACCAGCTGTTCTGAAGCTGATCAGACCCTGACCCTCATCTACTCCAGTGTCCTCTTCATTGTTCATTTCTCAAACGTGTCACCTTGAATGAGGATAGTTTGCATCAATGTTCATTATAATTAGACCAGATTTTATTAAGCTGCTTTGTAGCAGGTGAGTATGTGCTTCCTCGATAAATACAAGGTCACTGCAGTGTGTGTATCAAAGTACTGATTTTATAGATGAGGTTCAAACCCCTGAATAAAAAATACTGAAAGGCACAATCTTTGATGGAAATGTTGGTCTCGGTGGTTCATTTTACTAGAGATGCTGGCGTTTTTATTTAGCTGTACACTGTATGTATTTCTGTTTCTGATTTTGGCACGTTTGTTTCTCCATAGAAGGAGCTGCTAATTTTCATTAGCAGTGGAACAAACCATTCACCACGGCACCTCACAAGGCAGAAAATTCAGATCTCTTTTTCCCATGTTCACTTCTGTATCTTTGGCTTTCTGCAGTTCTTGGTAAGTAGGAAATCCATATTTAGTCACAGAGGATGACAATTAATGCATTTTGCTGATACGTTACTTTGAGTTTTCTTCTTCAAAAAATCATCCTATGTTTTGTCTCACTTTTTCATACAAAAGTTGGAGAACATGAGATGAATAATAATATTCTGCTTGACTGCAAGCCACTCTTAGTGTACTATAGCTCTGTTGGATTTGCTTTTGCAACTGCCATGGTTTCAAGCAAGTTGGTGGAAACTATAAAAAACAATGAATGGAAATATAAATAATTCAGCAGGCTGGGAACAACAAATGTGCTTTTTGTAGAGTAAGTCATTGCTCACAAGTCTCTTAATGGTTTTTACTGTAGTCAAAAGCACGCTGATAGGAATGATACAGTAGCTTTAGTGTACTTGGCTTTTCAAAAGGCTTTCAAAATTTTTCACCAATGGCTCTTATAGAAATTAAGTTTTCACAGGCTAGATGGGAAGGCTATGCATTAGTAACCAGATAAAAAAATTGGAGGAGAATTAGGAATATGTGACTGTTTTTCAAAGAACTTGTTTCCAAATCAGAAATGCTATTTGGTGCTATTTTCCTCCCCTGAAGAATCATCTGGATATTTTATGAACATAGTCAGCTACAGCCAAAATATGGAAGAAGATACTCTGAGGCACAGTCCCTTCTAAAACAGTACCCAGGAGAGTGAGTTCACCCTCTCGTGCCTCCTGTCCCCTGGGGGAATAAGCACCAAGTCCCCACAGCAGACCTGTGTCTGTGCAGTATCTCCTGGGCAGGCTGCCGTGCACAGACCTGGCAGGTGCAGAGCTGTAGCTGTCTCTGGCTCCTCCAAGCTGTGCTGGGCTCAAGGGAAGACCCTTCCTAGCCTCCTACAAAAGGATATTGCAGCATTTGTACAGAAGCCACCTTCCAGATTCTCCACACAGTCTACATGTCACCTGCTGCTGATAAGCATTGCCAGTTTTTAATCTTTCCCTGCCATTTGACTATCTGTCTGAGTTGTACTGCCATTAATTAACTCTGCCACTTTTCACCTCACTGTTGCCATTTGATTAACTTTTCCATTGCTGCCTTTTGGGTTTTAGCCTGTTTTTAATTCATTGCTGCCATTTCATTAACTCGCTCTGCCATTTAATTTAACTTTTGTCTTTTGATTTACTCACTGTTGCCAGTGGATTTAACCTTGTCTTACCAGGCAGCCTGACTTTGTCTTCCAGCTCCTCCCCTGATCCTTAACTCTTCCTGCAGCCAGACATTTCCCTAGTTGTCTCACAAAGGCTCCACCAGCTCTTTTATCATATTTCGACCCAGTTTTTTGGTCTTCCTTTCTAGGCAGGATATTTTTCTTGAGGCATTAATTTTATCATGTTTTTTTAAACTGAGTCATATGTAATACAACAGGTAACAACATAAACTTACATTGTGAATGATTCAGTGCTTCTTTTCCTTTGACAATTGTCTTTGGAAATGTCTATGTTGCTGTTCACACATAGGTTTTAACCCGATACTGCTCTGGGCAGGCTGTATTGCATCAAAGGAAAGTAGACTTCAGAGCTAGAATCCGTAAAGCTTCATGAACATATATCCTGTTTGTAAGGAAAGTTAACTGATTTTTTTGAGATCCTAGGATATGTCTAAAGTTAAACTTCCATCTAACGTCATTAGGATTTTAATAGATAAAATGAAAAGTTTTTTCTTTATTTTATAGAATACCTTAGTAAAATTGCACTTCCTTGATGTCTCTGAATCTTTTTAAAACAGCACTTTTTTCCTTTGTTGCCCTGTCCTCGTATCTCTCTTTATATATGCTCCCTATTTTTTTTGGCTATAGATCAGACTGTAAATAAGCAGGTCATAAATATGTTTCCTTCTTTGTCATTGTCCTGGTTTCAGCTGGGATAGAGTTAATTGTCTCGCCAATTAATGTCTAGCCATTAATGTGGACTACCCTTTACAATCTGTCCAGACCAAAAATAATATACAGACAATGGAAAGGAGAGCAAATTACTTTTTAGCTTAGAAAGGGGTTGTGTTATGCCACAGATTCTTCAGGAAGGATTGTCATTCTAGGAGCTAACACTACTTTTGAGAAGTTGAAGGATGTTTGGTGACAATTACGGACATAGGGTGATTGATTATACAATTCTATATTAATCTTCTGTAGTGATTTTTGAATCTTCCTGGGATTTCAGAAGTGCCAGTGAAGAGTGGGAAATATTGAAATCCTGTTAAGAATTAATCTTTGTTATTTATTTGTTGACTTAAAGTTGCTTAGCTTACTTCCTTTAAGTTTCTATGGTTATTACTGAGGGTTATGGCTCGATCAATATCCTTTGGAGTGATGTGTATAAATCTTAAAACCCATGTCTTCCACACCTCCACCTTCCCTTTTCTTCACATTTGTATTTTATTTCCTTATCTCTCCAGTAAATTTTCTGTGGATGTGAAGATGCCCTCCCCTGCACTGTTAGTTTTATTACTCATAGCAAAGGTGGTTAGGGACCCCAGTCCATCCCCACCAGGTGTGCCCTTGCTGACACTAGGGAAAGCACCCACACCCCTTCCACACACACCCCCCCGGGGGTGTACATCAGATGCATCTACAGTCACAAAGGGGTTCATTCTCCTGTTCCACTGTGCTAATTAGGCATCAGGCTGCCTGACAGCCCCTGGAGAGTCCAAATCACATGGTTTGCTACCCCTTAAATTCTCTTTTCCTCTTTTTCTTTTCCCAAGCTCTTACCCTTTAACATCATCTTGCCTTCCCAGATAAACACCTCATGCCTTGTTTATTCTATTTTTACACTTTTATTCAGTATGTGTGACATGGTTCCCCTGGCAATTAGCACCTTGGGTCAGCAACTCTGTGAAGCTACCACCCCACTTAACTATCTCTAATGTTCCCCATTTCTGCCGTTTCTCATGTTGTTGTCTTGTTAGCACAGTCACTGGCCAAGGCTGGCCAGCTGCTGCTCTCCTCTTTGCTCTCTGTAATGCCTTGTAATTTCTCATGTTGTTACCTTGCTAGCGTGGCTACAGGTCAAGTCTTGGTCTTCTGCACTTATTCCCTAATGCTTCCCCTCCCACAGATAATATGAGTTAATATGAGGAGGTGGGTGACCCCACCTCTCTGCCACAGAGCCTGCATGCACTTCCCGTGGTCACCTCCATGCACTGCACAGGTGAGAGCAGAAGCAAGGCTCTCCTCGACACTGTCTGTAGTACTGTGGTGTCAGTATCTGTAATCTGACATTTTGGAGTCAGACTTTTTGGACCCTGCCATGACTCACACAGGAGACATACGATGCTTGAAAGCAGTTACACCACCATAAGGTTAATAGTCTAACATGGCCATAAGAGTCCGTGTAGAAAAGCCAGCTCTTTGGGCCTGACAGCACATGACAGCTGGCTGCAGGACGCCAGCAGCTGGATGGTGGTACTTGCACTCTTGCATAAAAGTGTGCTTGAAATAAGGAGCCTTTGCAATGGAAGTGGTCAAAAAATAATAAGTGCCCTTTCACCAGGCCTCTGAATCCACCCATTTGCCTGTTCATCTCTCTCCCTCCTCCTGGCCTATTTGAGCTATTTAATGTATTCATTGTAAGTGAGAGTCTGAGGGAGAAGAGCTCTACTTGAAACAGGTAAGGGTCTTGAACTTAGGTCTTCAGCACACTGAGCGTTCTCTTCTTTGTGATACCAATTAGTCTGGGATGAGACTTGCTCCTCCTTCTCCTCCTATTCCTTCCCAAATGTAAACAAATTTTCTTCAAGCTTTTTTTTTGTTTTTAAACAGAATTGATATTTCTCCATTTTACAGCAGAAGAGGTGAGAGGTGGGAGCTGAGGGCATTCATCACCTTGCAATGTTTAGAGCTCAGCTTGGTAGCAGTCTGAATGTGTAATCATCTAAAACCCAGCTATAAGGCATAGCAGTTTTAATTTAGGAAGAGGGCCAAGTGGCAATCAGATAACTCACCTAATTCACCTTAGTCCTCAGAGCTGTGGTCCCACATTGGGAATTGGAAATTTGGATTGGGTTATGTGCTTTATTTAAAGAATAATAAATAAAAATAATAATAATAATAGAAAGGAACATGGTGCTGACCATAAAACTACTGGATCATCACAGCAATATGTAGAATAAACAATATGATGGCCAAATCAAGGCAAAGACTGAAACAAAACTATAATATTGATGAGCTATGTATGTATGATTAGATCATCTTGTCAGAACCTCATGCTAGTATAGGATGTGGGTGTCAGATGTGTTTCACGCCATTAAAGCTGGGAAGTATTGTCTGAGTCAATCTTACATGAAAAGATTAAAGGAAAAAACCCTTTACACCTCACTAGTGAAGATAGCCTGTTTTTATACTAAATGTTGTTCCTAGTGCAGGATGTGAGTCACCTGTTCTGATTTCAGTCTGACAAAAGGAGAGTACTGAGAGCTTTCAAATTAATGTGTTGTAAGGAACTGAACAAGTACAGAAAGCTCAGATGATTTTAACTAAAATGTCACTATTATTACACTTCATCCTTTAAAAATCACTGTTACCCTACTTTACTTTTACCCAGCTCTACCCATTTTTATTTTACACTTCCTCCTAAGTCCACTCCAAAGTGGTTTTAGAATGGTGCTGACTTTTGACTCAGTCTCATGTCTTCCAGCAGTAACTCTGAATATCACCTTTTTAAAGTCTGAGGTGGTTCTTAAATTGGATGGCACTCTTTGGATTCAGGATATAGCAAACTCTTTGTGACACCATTTTTTAAAAACAAATGAACCTGAATGCTGAATCACAATGTGTTAGATAATGGTTCCAAAACTGAAAGAGTAAAGGATTCAAACATCTTGTGCTTTGTGGTTTTGGGTTCTCTCATTCCTGTGACTATAGATCCCAGTCAATATAAGAGCTGGAGCAGGGTCTGGGTCCCAAAGTTGGTCTCTTATGTGGCAATTGCTAGGACTGGTGTGGTTAATGACAAGGACAGTCGCCTACTGCTCTGACAAGGACAGCAGGTACAGGCATTTCAGATGTTGCTGGTAGAGTCAAACAACGTGCTTCTCTTGTGAACAATGTTGACCTCGATAGAGGACTTCTGCTTACTCTGTATCCAAATAACCTTTATAGCTTTAACCAGTTCAGGGATTCAGTACACTAGAAACAGTAATAGGTTTAATTCCCACAGAGGGCAACCCTCTATCCTGAAGTCACAGTAAGATATTTCCCTTTGGTGTAACCATAGCCTTGAAACAGCCCCTGTTTTAGCTGCAAATCACGGGTGCTCTGTATATAAACCACCTGTGGAGTTGGTTTCAACTTTCTAGCTAGAGTAAACAGACTGGAAGCCCCTTCCTGCTGCTATCATTATAGGCATAAGATATTTCTCTTTAAAGTAGTAATGGTTCTGTCAACTACGTAGGCTTGCTTGTGCATTCTTGCAGTAATCTATAAAAGGCAAATTTGGGGAAGAGAAAGCATCTTGTATATCTTCACAGTATAATTTCTGTGTGTATAATAGAAAAAAAGATATAATTCCCCAAACCCTCACTTAATCCTACTCATATACATTTATAGATTAAGTGACTGCTTAGGATCCAAGAATTTGCCTTTCAGTTTTGAATACATTTATTGAACATAGTATCTGATATCATGCTGATAACCCTATTATTAATAAATCAAGTACCTCTATGAAGTAATATGTGATGATATGTCAGTTAATCGTTCCATCACACTGCTAAGATCAATGTGCAGCTAATGAAGTATTGAGAGGCTCAAGACATTTTTTAATGCTGAATTTGTGTTCATTTACCAAAAATAATGGTCTAATCACAAAATATATTTTAAGCGCTTTCTGAAAAATGGAAAAATCTAGACATACTACAGAAGACTTCCTAGAAACACAGTTATTTCACACATGTGAAAACAATACCTGAGAGATAACTTTTACTTTCTATGGTGATGACATTTTAGTCCTTCTAGGACATTTAATTGTTCTTACTATGTTTGTGAAGCTGTGAGTTGGGCAACACTGCCATTTTGGGTAAAAAAAAGTATCTATAAAGCTGTTTGAATTTGCATAGACATTTCTGCATAAATTAAGGTTATGCTTCAGAAATGACATAATCTATTTCTTCTCTCCTGGTCTGTGCTTTACATATATATGGTTTAGAAGTGGAGGGAGCAGGTACATAGCCAAAACTAACCTGGGGATTTTTCCAAGCTTTGAACTTTTGTAGTATGGCTCTTGGGCAGCTAGTAAGGGACAAAATCAGATGTTCTCTGTTAACATGATGAGTCAGAGCTTTATAATGTTGATTAGCAAGCTGGATTAATTCCTGTCTTTACTGAAATGAAAAATCAGTTTCACATGTTTTTTGAACTTCAATTTAGGTAGAATTCCTGGGGTTCACAAAGGTTTATAAGTTCTGTATTCTTCCTTAATTAACTCAACTAGTTTCATGTGCTCTGCAACTTTCAAGAGTGAGCCATGATATTTGACTGTCTAATCAGTGCAGTATCTATAGGTGATGGGTTCATTGTCTTTGTACAATTCAAAAGACCTTAAAAATAAACAGCAAAAATGCTGTGGATTTAGCTGATTTCATTTTTCAGTTGAAGCAAGTGGGAACAATCCAATTGTATTATAATTGTTTTATGAAAATATATTTAGATCTTGTTTGTATTTTGATGTCTGTGTAATTAGAATATAATCAAATAATTAAATTTGAATACATTTCTTAGCTCCAAGTGAACACTATCATTGGGGCAGAAAATGACTTATAAAATCTATCATTTTGGTGAGAGAAGGTTCACTCCTGAGATAACACAGAAGCTGTGTGACCACTCAGTCTTAGAGTGAGGTCAAAGCTGGGGATTATAGTAAAACACAATATGCTGTTTGAGTAATTTGTTACTGAAAACATTATTGTTTGTACTCTATCCTTTACAGAAGGGAAGGATTTTAAAAGCACTCACTGACTTAGCAACTTCACTGTTCTGTGTAAAGTGTTACAGTTATATAGGAGCTTAAGTTGTGCCAACTTTTAGTGAAATATAAGCTGAAAACAGAGGTGTTCCTGTAGCCCTGAGTGGACCTAAATGTGCTGTGTGTAGCAATACTTTGAGATTTCTGCAGTACTGCCTGTACCCAGAGGGTTTTCAGGAGCTGATCATAACATCAGAGGAAAGGGGTAAGTGTTCCTAAGATTTTTTTGTATAACAATTTTGAAGGTATCATTAATCAGGCTTTCCTGTATTTATTTGGCATATGAATGTTAGTGTTATTGTAATTGGACTTACAGTAACTTGTATTTTTGTTAGAGTATTAAGGTTTTACTTATGCTACCAACTAATTCTTGACTGCCTTTTGGCAATAACAAGATTACACAAAATGAGCCTTTTAGATTGTACTCCTCATAGCTATTTTCTAAAGGCCATTGATAGGGAGGGTGCTGCTCAGGATAGGGTAAGCATAGACAGAAACTCAGGTGCCTGGGGAATATTCACCAGTGACGTATTGAATTTGGTTACTTTGGGCTTAGAGGACAGATGAGCAGGGACTTGAGTATTTGGACTTTGAATTCAGGTTCCTCAGTTCTGACTTCTTCCTGTTTTATGCACTTAGGACTACTACTGACCCCAGCTTTTTAGTTGTTCCAGAAACTGGGAATATTTTAGCCAACACCTTGGAAAACAAGTAACCTTTACTATTGCTT
>VYZV01015884.1:74696-116836 GCA_013401275.1 Pandion haliaetus | reverse complement strand
AAAGTAAGTGAAAATAAATTATCTTTTATGCGTTGAAATAGAAATTCTAACACTACCAATCACAGAACAGAGGTCCCTCATTAGATATTAATTTAATGCATGTTTATTACTTTACATAGAAGCTTGGTTTTAAAAAAAAAAAAAATCTTTGTGGAATTAAACTTATCTCTGGAAAAAAAGGATTTGGGGGCACAGTGTACACACGAAGAACACTCAGGCCATTCTGGGTGTAGTTTTCATTTATGAACAGTCCTTAACTGCCAGGATGTTTGCACTTCAGCAAAAAGCTGAATCACAAATACTATTTTCTATCTTGGGTATTGGGGTCTCTATTGTTTGAGAGATCAGGATTTATAATGGTTTTCACCACTTACAAACCTATATACTTTTCCATTGCACCATACATCATGTTCTATTTAAGTAAATTAACTATGCACTAGAAATGTGAAGGGGGCACAGCAACCAAGACTTGTGGTAAATATAATTCATGGTTTTTACAACCAAAGAAATGATACTGTTTTCTTAGATTAAAATATTTATGTATAGGGAAGGTTTTCTTGCTGAAGCTTCATTTCTTTCTTTTGTAATGAACATTAAAGTGTGTATGAGATGAGTAGCTGACTTAAAAAGTACCTGCGCAAAGAGAATGTGATCCCAAAAAGAATTGTAAAATCATTTTTGTAACTATTGAAATAGCCAACCTTAATATCTCAGATGCCTGAAAACAAAGATGATGTTTGATTAAGCAGATATTGAAGTTACGTTTGAGAAACTTCTCATAACTGACATTTTTATTTCCCTGATTTTTAGTTTCCATTTCAGAGAAAAAGCTTTTAAACAAAGTTAGGTCGTAAGTAGGCTCCTTGTAGTCACTGAATAAGCCAATGTTTACCTGTTTGCTAGCATGAAATACTACTACTTTCTAATCTAACATGTTCAAAATTGCAAAGCTGTATGGTATTTTTCAATATCGTTCTTGACCTCATGTGTCTTTTTGTTTTAAAAGCTATCAGGTGAAAAGAAGGGACAAAACATATTATCAATCTTCTGTGATCTGTGATAAGTGACAGACATGGAAAAGCAAGTATATAATGGGAAAAAAAATTGTAATTAAAGACAATTATGAAAATGTGGTGGGAAAGATAATGTTTTCCCCTGTACAACCTCAGAAATTACATACTGCACTCACTAGAGAAATGTCACTTGGTCAGCGATGAGATACAGAAACTGCATTTATAAAGGTCTTATCTTGTTCTGCTCTTTGCCTTCCATGAAGTCTTGTGAAGTCTGTTGTCTTTCAGCACTGCTGCCTGCAATTCAGATAGGTGATGCAGGGGGTGGAGCACATGCTGGGCTGCTGTTTCATGGGGCACAACTTTGGCTTCCAAGAATGTCTTTAATAGAATCATAACAACTCTCATGGTCACAGCAGTTTCAAACTGCAGTATTTTCTCTGTTTCAACATCTGTCCTTTACATACTAAGCTTGTTCTGGGTTTTTTTGCCCCATGTTATCAAAAAGAAAGTTAAAACCTCTCTCCACATCACACCGTGCAGACATACTACAGTTATAGGGACTTTCTCTTTTTCAAATCTTTTACCTTTTAGCATTTCTATGTTCTAAATATTTATTTTCAGCTTGCGCTTTCTTCAATATTCTTTATACATAGTCATTAGTTTGTCAGATTTTTATGCTCTTTTAAATATCATGTTTCATTTTCCATATGCTTGTTTTAATTTTATTCACTGTATACACATCTCTCTTTATCCCCTTAATGACTATTAATCTTTATATAACTTCTGTGTCTTTGTCAGGGTCATGCCTGTATCCATTTGAACGTGATGTTTTTCTGTAAATATTGTCTGTGGTAGCCCTTGTTGCTGTTGTCAGGAGGGCTAATAAAACTGGCTAGCAGGCAGAGCTCAGTGTCTTTGAGTTATAGCCTGTTAGAGCCTTCGCATCCTATATTTTAGTCTTGGGCCTGCCATGACTGCCCTGCAACATTTGTGCAGCTGTCTACAAAGTTTTCCTATTTCCTACTCTTCCTAATATTTATATGATATTTGATGTTAAATGTTGAATAAGTTTCATGTATCTTTCCTGTCCAGGAAGACAATTATCCTTTGTGACAAAGATGAAAAAGCCATCCTAAAAACACTATTATGGATAAAACCAGAAATTGTTCTGTATGACTTCTGTATGAAAAAATACTGACAAGCTTTTTCTTGTGTATAACTCATTGCATGGTTATTGTCCATGGCAAATTCATAAGAACATATTTAAATCCATTTCTGCATAGCACTTAACTATATTTTCCTTTTTAAGAATGAATTAAAATTCTATTGTCATCATGGAAATTCAGCACAAAGACTATCAAACCCTATCTAATCATTTAGGGATTTTCTGTGGCATAGGGAGATTATGGAAGTTAGCCTTATAAGATCAGCCTTTGAGGATATCCAGTGCTCGTTGCACCATAGAAAGCATTTCACTGTTGCAGCGTTTTCTTAATACTACTGAGCTCTTGTCTTCCATAATACCTTGTGGTGTTCAGTTGTGCAGTTTTTTATGCTTCTGGGAAAAGTATTCATTTTGACAGATTTTCTGAACTTTAATTCAAGATAGTCCTCTCTTTCCTTAATGATAAGTGTGAATGCAAAAAAAAACCCCAAAAAACAAAAAAACAAAACCACACCAAAAAAAATCCAAAACCATCCAAAGGATTTTATCTACCAGTTCCTGTACTCCAAAAGGTTCTTCTACTCCAGTGTTGTACTTTAGTTTGACCACTAAACACTTAGCTGAGTTTCAATTTATATCATTACTGACTAAAACTGTTATATTCTCTTGGATTTTCTTTTTCACCTAATCAGAGAAAGCTAAGTAGCACCAGTTCTTAGACAATGAAGTTGAATTATTCTTCCAACCTATGACTTTTGGCTCCTAACCAGAAGGCGTGCTGATGTATAAAGTTTATTCACACAGAGAGGCTGTTGCCAGCTATTTCTAGATGCACTTTTACATATTACAGTTTCAGATTGGCTGTGTGATGTTGCATGCATAATTTCGTCAGATGCTCATAATCACTGCTGACTTAAGTTTAGGAAAGTTCATAAATTGTTTCACGTTTTTTTTTTTTTTTAATTAATATTTTTATTTTATCTTGTATACTAATCTTCTCTGGTGTTTACTTATTTAAAGCAGTCTTAAGAAGTGCTGATATAAAATCAGACCATCTCAAAGACATTTGATACAACAAGGACATTATTAATTCATATCATAATATCAGGAGGCTATTTTCTCTGATTTTGTAATTTTCTATTTTGATAAATTCTTTTGAGGACAAAGTATTCTTGAGTTACAGGACTAATGTAGAAGATAACAGCATTTGATGACCTATTTAACTTTCTCAGTGTTCCCAAATCCAAAATCAGTGATTTTATATGTAGTTGGGATAAACTCAGTGTTCAGAAGAGGTTTCTTACACCGAGCTTTTATGCAGAAGACAGAGCCCCTTTTAATATATTCTAATGCTTTTCTTTTTTTTTTCACATCAGAGCTGCTGATTTTAAAATATTTCAAATTAAAAGTATGTGTAGCTTTCTGCATATCCAGGTTATAAAAACATCTTTGTTCTAAATACTTTACATCTTTAACAGACAAAGCAATCATTACAGCAAAGAAATTTAGATACATTGAGATTAAGATGAATTATGCAGCTGAGATTAAGATAAATTATGCAGCCATCTGTTAGCTATGCACAAATTGATAACCAGTGATTTATTTCAATTTACTAATAACTAGTTCTGAAATTCACCCTTTGTCTGGGTTAGGGTGGAAGATCTGAGCAGTGAAAATTTAACCCGAACCTCTAGTTAGTATGAAGCATTTCACTTCTTTGAGAAGAACTATGTTGATTTGCATCACTTGAGCATCTGGTCCTCCTTTGGTCCAAATCACTGGAGGTGGTTCCTGGTGGTTATTTATATATAATTTAAATCTTCCTTCACCACAACAACTTGTTCCCTGGTATTCATTTCCTCTTGTCACTGTGAGACTGTGGATCTGAGGCAAGGGTAGACAACAACTAAGAGGAGAGGCTTACCGGCCACCCTCAGTTCCTCATTGCTGCTGCTTCCCCAGTCCCAGCGCTAGTCTTCTTGTGGCCATGCAGGTTGGTGGTTGGCTGGTTGTTTCTCAGCGACACTTTTCATGCATCTTCATCCCAGCTCAGTTCACTGCATGGCTGTACAAATGCTGCTGCTGCCATAAAGGAAGACAAAGTAACAGGAGGGGCAGCAGCTTTCTCCATGGCAGCGCCTATGGTTGTTGGATTGATCTGATGGTGGCAGTGCACCTTGTGTATGTTGGACTGAGTGGATATGAGTTCTGTGAACAAGAGCAGTGAGATAGCTTAGGTTCCTTGTGTTTCCTTGCTGTTCTTATTCAAGCAAATACATTTGGTTTACTGCATAAATCCAAAAATATGTTTTTGAGTTTTTAGTACCTAAAGTTAACTTGATGATGACTTAACTGTACGATAATTGAGGACAGTTTCTTTTTTTTAGTATAAACTTGAAGCCATATTCCAGTACTTCATTGTGTAGCTTCAAAGTCTTCAAATCTCAGTTTAGTGTGCAATGGAGGTGCTATCTTTCATTAGTGCATCACACAATAGTTTTATCCTTTATTGTCTTTTATCCTTTCTGTGATGTTTCTTTAAAAAAAAAAAAAGAAAGGAAATAACCATAAATATATCAAGACTGCTGCAATCAAAGCATAGCTCTGTAGACAACATACAATGAAGAAGAAAGGTGATCCTTTTCCCATTGGGCTTGAAAACTATGCTTCCTGCAGAAGTCAACAAATAGGTGCAAAAACACATGCAGAGTGGAGATAAATAGCAGCTACAGTACAGTATTTTTCGCATATAATTAAATAATCTTGCTTTCCATCTCTTGTAGTGAGAGACTACAGAGTAAGACTCCATTTAGACAATAAACCATGCTATCTATGTAGTTGGTATGCAGGGCAGGTTTTGGTGGAGAAAAACATGCAAGCACAACCACCCTACTGAAAGGTGTTAGTTTTGAATTCTTAAGGGTTATTTATACAAATGTTCTTGTCAGGGTCCTGTGTACCAGCAGCCTCTGGTTCTCCTGACCACCCTGTAACTGTCTTTCTGTGTAATATTATTCTGCAAACTCTCTCCCCCTGATTCTTATTTTTTATGAAAAATAATAAGGACCTGTGAGAGAGATAGATGGGTAAATGAACCCAGGTTCTGGATGCTACCTGAGATACTCAAGGGCTGCTAGTTTAGGGTGCAACAAGTCACTGATTAATCCAAAGGGCACCTCCTTTTCTGAGAGCCAGTCAATACAACAGTCTTATGGGGTGAAGGTGTTTCCTTCTGCTTCTTCTCAAAGGTGCTGGCAAACTCACCGCATGCAGCTTGGAGTGTTGCTGAAGGGGGCTGCGTGGCTGAGGCAGAGGGATGGTCCAGGGCTGCAGGGGGGTCAACATGGAGGCAGTGCAGTGGTAAGGGTAGGGTCATGATTTGGGGGATGTCATGCTCAGCATGGCTGTGTTGGGATTATGATCTCTAGGTGGCAGTGGTGGTGGCAGCCCTCAGACCTCTCCTCCCCTGCCAAATTCCAGAGCACATTCTTGCCCTCAGGCTTTGGGTACTGTCTTCTTGCAGGGAAATAAAAGTAATGATCAGGTTGCCCTCCTGTGACCAGGGCAGCCCAAGGATGAGGAAGGGGTGGGGAGAGGTGGCAAAGGAGGGTGGCAGGGGTTATGAGAGCTATCAGAGCATGCTGGTGCATCACTGGTGCTGGCAGTTCTCAACACTATGCATTTTAAACTATTCAAAGTTTGGGTTTTAGGGAAAAAGAAACCTTCTACTTTCTTAATTAAAAACCTTAAAGAAACTGATATGTCCACCTTCTGCAAAAGTGGTTCTTTACACATCAGTCAGACTTTCTGAAGAACAGATGACTGTGTATATTAGTGAGTCACAACAGGGATGGTCTCAGAATAAACATGTATAATTTCAGAAGGAGTGATTTTAGGATTTAGTCAGCCAGATCCAAGTGGCTCTAGATAAATCACCTACTAACTGACTTCTAAATCACAAGACTAAATCATGAATAACAGATGTTTCATGATGTGGAGTGACTAAAAACTAAGTGCTTCTATGAGATCTGAATATTTTAGACCATGACTGCATTCTCAGTAGCTGGGGATAGTGATAACTGCCATTCTTCCTTCTGCTTTCAAATCTTATGCTGGAGATAAGAGTGTAGTTTGGTACTGCTACTGAAGCCCTTGCTTCCAATTTTTTAACATCACCCTGTAATTTTGTTAGAGACTTCAATTTTACTCCCCACCCACCCCCGTTCTTCAAGAAGCCTGCTTTGGAAATACAAGCAGTCCTTCAGCATTTTTGTTTTGTTCTGCTTTGAAACAAAAGCACTGTAGATCACCTAGGAAATACTTGCCATGGAAAAATATTTTCCAGCAGATAGAATTCACCCTTTGACAATCACTTCTCTCCACTGCTGTGATGCATGCAAACTTTCAAATGATGGCTTTGTTTTGAAAATGAAAAAATTGCACTGACCTACATTATTTTGCTTGGCTTTCTAGGAGACTATCAGAAGGCTAAAATCATCACTTATAATTATGTGTCAATCTTTTCACAGCTCCATTCATATGGTGATACAATCTGAATAGAGATATCTAGTTGGAAGTGTGAAAGGCAGGGTCCTACTGAGCACTGGTGAAGGTGTAGTACTTTGATGATAACAGAGGGTCAAACTTCCACTGGTAAAAATTGATGTAGGCACATTGAATTCAATTGAATATTTGATTATTTTTACTACGGAGGTTTTGCTCTATATATTTTCCTCATCTGAATGTTTTAAAATTTCTAAGGCTCGTTATATTGATTCTAGTACTACTTAGAGTAGTACTGGTAGGTCATAGCTACCAACAGAAAGTGCATACTTTGAGAACCATCTTGTAAAGAAGTAGTATTCTAACTATGATAGTGATAATAGCATCCACTGACTAGAACTTTAGGATTGCCATCTCTTTTATGAAGAAGATGTCTTATGGGTACTTAGCTCAGCTCTTGCACTGCCAGTAAGGTGGGATTCAGGCACTCAGTGTTCAGAATAATGGGAGTCAGCAATACCTTCATCACTGGAGATTGGTCTTCTACAGCAAACAAATTATAGGCCCTCATGCTATAATGATAGGTATTGGTGTCAAGTTAAAAGTCAGTCAACATATGCAGCATGTAGTGAATTAACAGGAAGTATTATGCTAGTTATGGATTATGTGGACAGTTCTTGATTTCATACTGAATATTATACACATAAGAAATGTGAAAGTATTTACACAGAAAGTGTATATCTTCATTTCAGTTATATAAGCAAAAAGGATTTATTGAATATTTCTTTGAAAGTAATTCCTGTTTAGTAGTAAAAGAAAGCAATGGACTCCCTAGCAGTAAAACAATTTGAACTAAAAATATATATATATAATTATTAACACTCTAAAAAGCTGGACAATGTCCCAATCTTGTAGTAATCTCATTTAGGACAAAATGGAAAAAATCTGTGTTCTAGTGTAGGTATCTTGCAAACACATATACAGTCCATTTACTTACGGGTGTATGATAAACAGTGTAACATAGATGTTTGTGTAAAGTGTATTTATGGAGCGTCTCCTGGAGTTTCATAATGTTACTGCATCTGTTAAATAGTTACTTAATGCAATTAAATTACTCTACTTGATAGACCAGGCAGCAAAATTTTAATGGACATTCACCTTCTAAATTTTCCACTAGAGAGGGAGATTTTTAATGGCAAACACTGTGGGCAGGAAATCCAGAGAGAAGCAATGTACCATAAAACCGGAAAGCAGCATGTCTTGCAGCATTTGGCTTTCTGCAAATACTGCTCCATATGCATACAGAAAAAACAGAAGTACCCTTAAAAATAGAATGGATTAATAACAGGTTTTTAAAAACTACTTTACAGATCGTTTTTACAAATTCAGCTTCCAGCTATCTCCTAAAGAATAGTTCCTCACAGAGAAAATGCCTGCAAGACTGAGGTAGGTGGACTCAAGTCCCATAAGCATATGCTAATTAACATATGCTTAATGATATGCTTATTAACATACGCTCCATTCTAAAGCATGTTACTCAGAGAAGTTACAGCAACAATGATTTTTTTTTTTTCTGTGACAGAAACATAGGTACACTGGTTATGCAGTTTTAAAATCATTAATAAATAGAAAATAAGAATTAATACCAAACTTCTTTTTTATAAAATTAACATTGTAAACAGTTACAGTAGTTCTACTTGCTGCTCACATTCATTTGAAACTGCAGTACTTAATTGTATTTTTTTCTCATTGAGGTGGGTTGACCCTGGCTGGATGCCAGGTGCCCACCAAAGCTGTTCTGTCACTCCCCTTCCCAGCTGGACAGGGGAGAGAAAATATAACAAAAGGCTGCAATTTTTCTGTTCCACAGCAACTCTTTCCCCTTCTTAAATCTGTTCTCCCAGAGGTGCTACCACCATCGCTGATGGGCTCGGCCTTGGCAGTGATGGGTCCGTCTTGGAGCCGACTGACATTGGCTCTGTCGGACATAGGGGAAGCTTCTGGCAGCTTCTCACAGGAGCCACCTCAGTAGCCCCCCTGCTACCAAAACCTTGCCACACAAACCCAATACACTCATAATTGCCAAAGTGTTGTTTTATTGCCTTCAGCTACAAAAGAGGACAGTACATTTTTATTTGTATTATTTACTTTTGCTTGAAATTTTATTTAACCTTTATATATCCTCCTGGGTCATGCCATGTCACGGTGATGTTTTGCTGTTCCGAATTCAGGGCTATAAAAAAAAAAAAAATGGCCACAGTAATGTGACTTTTGATGCAAGACTTTTGGTTCTAACAGGTATTATTTTCTGTCTATTTGTCAGTTGCACCAATCTCATCATAAGAAGGACATATCTTCTTTTTTTTATGAATTGCAATGCCATTTTTTCCCCACTTCTCCAGGTATATGGTGCAGGCATTAACTGGAAGTAGGGCTCATCTAACTTTCACTGTAATCCCAAATCCTTTAGCTGGTGGAGAACAATAGTATCTTAATCCCATTTTATCCTTCAGGATGTTGACATTCCCATGGCATTATTTGATCACAATAAAAAACAATGAGAGACAGTGGACCAACTCATATTTCTGTGGCCAATGACAGGAATGAAATAAAATCCTATCTTTTTCAGGCAGCAGGTGTCCTTTCTGATATTTGTGGGTATATACTGACATTTCAAAGAAGTTTTGGCCATTCCAAAAATCCTTTTGAAACTACTGAACACTGTTTTACATGAAAGCTAATGAAGAATCCTTATTGCTTGCAATGAGCAATGTGGCAGCAGTCAGAGAATGTCCACAGTTACAAGAAGTGCCTGTGTAAGTATTCACTATGAAGTACAATTGTTTCACATCAAAACAAGTTGGTTTTTTTAGCTAGGCAGTTTCCACAAAGTATTTCCCAATAGCCAAGTCTTTATATATCAATTTTTAAGGTCACTAATATTTGTCTTATAGTCACAGCAGACTTTCAAAAAGCTAGACACATATTACTTATACTTTCTATTTTTCAGATCGAAGTGTTTCTCTCTTTCAAGGTTCTTGTTTTCTTTCAGTTCACCCAAAATTTTTGATAGAACTTTGAAAAACTCCATACCAAGCATTCCACCCCAACAGCCCCTGTAGTATCCAGCATGGCTACAGGACTTGCATTCGAATGTACATCCATTGAAACCATTGGAAGAACCATCCAATTAATCAATCTCTTCACAGACATACAGAAGCCTTCTGAACTTCCACAGGTTTTCTACTTTTGCTACTGACTGGCAATTGCCTCAGATCATCTGGGTTCAGATTTTAAGTTAGGTAGTGGTAGGAAAAAACCCAAAATGGTTTAAAGGAAAAAATGGGAGGACTTTTTTTCAAAGCTTGCTTCAAGCAGTAGTCTCCCACCAATGGTTTGAAGAGTTGATGTGGTTTAGGAAAATTTTCAATGTGTGGGGAAGTGAGAAAGATAACTGGAAGAGTTATCTTCTAATAAATTTACAGAGATCTGTTTTAGGCAGAGCGTGTAGGTGGTGATAGAGAAAGAGGAACAAATTTGGACAAAAAGGCTAGGGACTTTGTTTTCATCCACTGGAGGGGTGTCCAGCTGTAGAGAGGTCAAGCAAGCAAGCATGAAGGGAGAAAACACTAACCAGTATTGAGAACTGTGCTTTGTCCATCCCAAAGTGGAGTAAATCAGTATCTGCACTTGGCCTTAAGTGGTTGGGTTTCCCAGAGATCTCATCCATGCTATTCTGTCAGGCAGACTTTGCTGGCAGAAGGGATAAGTGAAAGATGGCTTTCCCAGAAGTTAGGAAAATATGAATTATCCTACCTAAGGAAGTTCTGGATCAGCACCCATTTGAGTGGTTTTACTCTGTGTTGCTGGAATACAGTTTTTCTATTTTGATTTTCAGCTTGATGTCCCTGGTTATGGGATGTGTGCCCCTTCTGAGAGATAAGATGCTGCACGTTACTAAAGCTGAGTTTGACTAGGAGCTTGAAAACAGTTGAAAGGTGCCAACACATGAATCGTGTCTTCCTCATAACTGTGAGAAGTGGGACATTCATGACATTGACTGTCATGTTGCTGAGAGAGTTCCCAAGACTTGTGCTTTTTTCTGTCTCAGGTAAAAATGGTGCATTTGGGGAGTCTGGAGAACAGCATGTGGCTGCTGTCTCAAAACCCATGAAGCTGCATGGTTCTGCTGATCTTTTAACCTCCCCATAACTTTTCTCTTTCTGGAGAACTATCCCTTCATTAAACTTTTCATCTAACAAACACATAAGTTTACCAGTTAATAGTATAATATTGTTACTATCCAAATGTGGAACTATTACCTCTTGATGCAGAGTCAGGAGTGAAAAGTGTAATTGGGAAATAAGTGTGTTTAGGAACAAGATTTCCTAAGTCTGGGAAATGGCTTAGTAGGTGCTATTCCTTTCTGTCTCCATTTAAATAACCAACATTTTTCTATTCCCCATATTAGGAAACAAGATATTCTTCCTGCAAAAGGGAGCTGTGGTAGTTGGGATAAATGAAGTGCTGTGCAGAATCATAGATGGGGAGGAAAAGAGCATCTTGTGGGCCTGGCATAAGAACATCTTGCAAGCTTGAAGATATCAAGCTGCCCAGGTCAAGATAAAAGGCAACTGGATCATTCAGGATGAGAGCCTACCATCCAAAGTACTGCCTATGGGACATAAAGGGGAAATGATTTATCTGGCCTTAGGGTGTTTCTTTGCAACTGAAAGGCAGCTGGCTAATTTGGGGAACCATCTAACTGCCTTTTGGCTGACTAATTCAGGGGAGAAGACTTTGGACTGAAATCACTAAAAAATATTCTTTCATATTGACAGCCTAGAGGTAACCTCATAGCTAAATAGCCATCTCTGATTGTATTTTTTGATCTGCAAGTAGTTTTAAAAAGAAAGTATAAGGTTTTTCTAATTTTCATTTCTTCCTAATAAAATATTTAGAGGCTGAAATAATGGTTAATTAAAAAGGCAATGAAAAACAGAATGGAAGTCTTTGGATATCAGCTTTTATGAATGTTTTTCCCCACAGACCAATGGTAATATTCAAGGAAGCGAAGGTTAATTATCATGAACAGTATTATAAATTTTTTACCTGTGCAGAGATAAACTAAAAGAAATTGCCCTGAGTGGCAGCATTTCACAGAGGTGAATGTTTGCAGTCCAATACTCACATCACATGAGAACCACATAGTCACCTATAAATATGAAAGACAATAGCATTTTTCCTTTTGTAGGTATGTTAGTTGTGGCACTGAGATCTTAGTTGATGTGTCCACAATCACAAGTAACTAGGGATTGATGGACAACTCATTGATTTATCTCAGGTTGTCCCTAACCAGGGGCAAAAAGGGTCTCTGGGAGCAGTTCAAAGCCTCCAAGTCCCCAGGCATGCTCCACTACCCCTGGCAGAACTGCCAGCTAGCTATAGAGTTATTTCCCATCCTTCTATTCCCCTACTTGCCACAAGAGAGGACAGAAGAGACTAGGATGAGTAGGAGAGCAGCACCACTGATACACTATGGGACACATCTTCTCTAAAAGATACCCTGTGCAGATATACACTGCAGACTTCCCCCCAGATCAGCTCTCCACAAAGAAAAAAGATCTCATGTTATTTCTGAAAATTAAAATGGGAGCATTGTTCTATTAGTCTTAGCTTCAGGCTTCAGAGTGTGACAACAAGCTGTTGAAGCAGAGTTCTACTTTTGTTTTTCTGTAGTTTGGGTTAATATGAAGAAAATTAGAACAGAAAACAACATATATCAGTGCACTGGGAAATCGGAACAGCTTACTGACTTCACAAGGAAGGACAGTTTACTATAGGTTTCAGGTGTCTCCTTCACTTAGCTTTGTTTTTTTGTATTGTGCATTTCAATAGGAACACTTTCATTTTAACTTCTCAATTACTTCTTGCAGAAAAGATGATATACAACTGTTAACACCAGAACTTTCAAATGTATCTAATCCAGATGGATTTTACTAATAAAGTAGTATACAAAGCTAGTTCAATGCCATTTTTCCCTTTTAGTATGTGTGTGTTTATGGTGTACTGCATTAGTAAATAACCACACAACAAATGTCCTTTGTTCTCCATAAAAGTAAAATAATGACCCTGAATGAATCCAATAAAAAGACCAAGTGAATGAATTTGAATAATCACAGCAGAAATGGCAAAAGTATGGATTGTTTATTCCCTTGTCAAGTTGTTCTTTTATGCTAAAGTCTTAATTTTCACTTTTCAAGATGAAATGAATAGCTCAGCAATTTAAAATAATGTTTGTCATTTCTGTTCATTAAATGAACAAAAAGATAAATCTTCTAATGGCTAGGAAGTAGATGACAAAGTTCAGTCAAGCAGATAAAAAAAGATAAGTCTTTAAAAAGAAAGCTATTGGACTATTATGTTATTCAAAGAAAGGTATTGAGAAGACAAAACATCAAGTAGAGAACATTAAGTATGAAAAAGAGCAATAAGGACATATGATAAAGTGGTGAAAACAGCCTCAGTGCATGTTGCAGACTTGGAGGAAATTCTTGTGAAACAGAAAAGGAGAAATGTTTTTTATAGAGAATGCCAGTTCCCATACATCCTCCTCGGTGTGTGCCTATGCACCTCACTGGGTGAAGATGCTGCTTTTTAACAGTGCCTCCGTGGTCTCTCCTTCCAGGGCAGTTACATTACTTTTTTTCTTACACTATTTCAATTTGCATAGTGGATTTTAAGAAAATAGGGTATCAAATGACAGCATGCTGATAACCGTCCTGGCTTTATTTTGCAATTTTTGTGTACTAGGAATAGAAAAGAAAAAGACTAGAGAAAATGGCTTCATGGTCTAACATGGCAGCATAACAAGGTAGCTTTTTTGACCAAGTATGTTTTTTCCCCAGGTTCCCAGCACCTCGCCATTCATGTTCTGTACGTTGTGTTTGTTGTTTCAGTTATATGATCTGGAAGATCTAACCAGCATTGTGCGTTCCCTCACTGACGGTTCTCTGGGCCCAGTGTCCTGGAAGCTGCTGTAGCATTGTATAGCACCCAACGTGGAGCTGCAGGAGCTAATGAAAGCAAAAGATTTCAAGAACTGCTTCTACACTGCATCTTTCTTGGTCCTGGAATAGAAAATGACTGATTGAGATACTCATCAGCTTCCTCCGTGCAGATAAATATGAAGCTTTTGGAGCTGAAGGCATGGACCCTAAAAGAGCCTAAAGCTGAAGTGAGAATAGAGAAAATCTGTTGGAGCAAAGCTGTCAGAAATGAGTCAGAACCACAGAGTTTTTACCTCAAAGCGCTTGTGATTAACACATGAATAGTGGGTGAACCTCTCCAGGATGCAGATGAGTCTGGGTACTTTCTGTCTTTGAAAGGCATGAGGCTACACACCTCCCATTCAATTGCAAACTGAACAAACTCCTGTCTTTTCAGTCAAATGCTAGCCCTGCAGCAAGGACTTACATGAAAAATGTTGCTGGGAAATTACTGGCTGTATTTTTGCAGTGCCTCAAAAAGAGAACCTAAACACATCATTCTTCCCTCCTTGCAGGTCTTTCAGGTAAAAACCTGGCTATTAAAGTAAAATGGGAGTTTTGCCATTGATTTCAGTGGGGTAGGATTTCAACCCTTGTTTTTGTGTTATGAAATGTATAGATCAAACATTCTTTTCATGCTTTAGGCTTTGAGTCCATCTTTATCACAAACATTTTTATTCATAGCACTTTCTCTTCTGTTCAGAAAAGATCTATGTTCCTGAGTGAGATTTTTAGCTGCTTTTCTCAAAAAGACAGCATCAGCAATGGAGACGAAGAATCATTTCAGTATCTTTGAGCTTCCCTAAATCTGGGATATTGCAGAAATAGTTCAGTGCCTAATGTGAATTAGATCACTCAGGAGCAACTCGATTTTATTCCAGCTCTCCAAACACATCCCTCCCTTTTTTGAATGTAAATTCCAGGATTCAGAGCATAAAACTGATTTATTCAGATATAAATAATATAAACTATTATTTGCTAGCTATAGAGGAAGACAGCCAGCAGGACCAGTATAGTTCTGGATATGGTATTTTAAAATATTTTTGAGCCTGACATCAGAAGTGGCATGTATAGAAGTTACTAGCAGGAGAAAGGTAGCACAGCCATGAGTACCTACAGAAAAGAATAGAGAGCACAGAAACTGCAGATAAAAAGAAAATAAATCTATTTGTAGAAGCAGTGTAAGATAAGCATCTTCTTAAACTAGCGAACAGAGTCTGCGAACAGAGTCTGTTAAAACAGAATTTAGGGGACATTGGGTCAGTTCCATAAAAAAACATTTTTAATAAAAACCCATGTATTGGGTCCATTTAAACAAGGCACATTTAACATTACCTGTTTTCAAAAGGCTATAGTTGCAGATGCTTGGCAAAAAGCTTGGATTGTACTCATTCTCCTGAAAAGGACAACAAATAAAACTACTCATGAGCCTGCCCATCGTAACCACATTGTATCGCAACTGTAGAGCATCCCCATAGTCCTTGCTTGCTATAACTGCAGAATATACATCATTTGCTTTCACTGCTTTTAGTGTACTTTTGATTGTGCTTGTTACGTCACCAAATCACTGCTCTCCACAGTAATGGGTTCAGTTCAAATGACAAAGTTAAAGTCTACTTAGTAATTTGATGCACCTGCTGCTGCATGCATTAACTACATTGTGTTTAGCTGAGTTTAGCTGCAATCCACAGGCATTTAGAAGTATAACTTTTCCTACAGAAGGAATCTAATATTTTTTTAATTAATTTAACAGGAACACATTGACAATTACAGAAAAGGAATATTAAGTAACTATAAAGAATATAGAGTATTGTGTTTCTTTAGTTTATTTCAAAATGTTTATGATTGCAAAATAGTAGTATATTCTTGTAATTTTGAGATATTTTTATTATAATAGATTAAGAAATACTATTCTGTGCAGTAAAATACATTTGATTGTACCACAAAACATTTCTACTTGCTTTTGTATTCAACTTGGTAGGTACAGATGTCAGCAACAGTATGTTGCTAGACAGACACTGACAGGGAACAGGAGGTGTGGGGGCTATCCCAAGGTGGGAGCCAGCAGCTGGGGCAACCCAAACACCAGCAGGGCCCTGCCCTAACCCTCCAGCCCCTGACTGATTTTCAATTAGACTTGTCAGCACTGGGAAACTGAGTTATAAATATTATCAGCAATGTTTCACTCACAGCCTTTTAAAAACTTTGTTGACTTAACCAGATTCAAAATTATGTCAACACAGATGATTTTTCTGATTAATTTCCCATGGATATTTTGTTCTTCTTTCTTTACATATTCTGTTAGAAGGTTGAAAAATGATGGTAAAAGTACTAGGGTAGCAATGTAGAATATTGCAGCTGTGATGACTGTATAGGCACTGAGCAAACAGATCTTCATGCTCTCTTTAAAACATAAGCAGCACATCGTACCACTTGTAAAATAAACGTTTTGTGATACACAGGTAGGAGAGCTTCTGAATTTTTCAAGTAATTGTAATCACAAAGTTTAACAGAAGCACTTAAAGCATTGAAAAATACATAGTACTTTCATGTATTTTAGTTGTTGATGCACACATACATCACAAAGATTCACACTAGTTCACAGTTTGATATTGACACTTCAGTTGTCTCAAAAGGAGCTATATCTTTCTGCATTTTTTCAGTAGATTAAAAAGTGCTAAAAATGCACACATTACTAAAAATACAGTTAATTTTACAAAATATAGTCTGTAGAATGGTAGCTGGTTTTTCAACATAGGTTTGTTGATTTTTCATGCTAAGTCATATGAAACCACATCCAAAACTAGAATGATAGGAAGATGTCTTTTCCCTCTGTAGGGTCTTTCCAATAGCATGCTAACCAGTGAAGTCAGAAAAGTAGAAATCAAAATGTTGGACTCCCAACCAAGTGGAGATGATTGGCTTCTTTCCAAATCATGTAAATAGATAAGAACATTTAAATAGGTTTGTTTTATTTAAATCTAGATTTGTAAAGAATTAAAACAAGAGGAACTAAGGTGCCAAAGAACTTTCAAAACCCAAGTAAATTCTTGATTTCACCTTTAGGAACTGAAATCTCATATAAAAGTATGGCTCATCAAAGCAGGAGCTGTTTTTGAAAATCAGGAACCTCAAACACTTTGTACTCATGGGTTCTAAAGGGCTGTCAAAGCAGAAAGTTGACCTAGTGATTCCTTACATTTTATGAATCAGTTAGTAATGAAGTAAAGAAATGGAATATATTTGCCTAGTTGGAAACTATATTTTGTCCAAGAATCTTGTTTCCTGGCTGATAAATGTTCCTGAGCTGATGTCTAAAGAAAAATATGTCATTAGAGCTCATGTTTATTGAATCAAGTATTAAAAACTGACAGATCTCATGAACACATTTTCAATGTGAATACGTTGTCAAATACAAGAGATTTTGATGTAGGATTTTAGGTAAAATAAGAAGTTATATACCTATGAACAAGAGATGAGGACTCTCCTTATAAAACAAGAACACATCATAGAAGTCAATATTTCTGGAAATTATTTCTGAATAGAGTGAATATATATATATATGAATATAAGTTTTTACTGTGATGCTGCTATAAAAAGTTGTTTATGCTGCTTGTTTATACAATGGAAAAGAGGAATTAACTACACAAGACCAATCAGTTTACTTTATAATAGTGTTTGGCTGAAATGGGAATAAAATGTGTGGGTTTGGTGTCTGTAAATTTGAGAAGAGACTAGAAATCATGGTGGATGCTAAAATAACTACACAAGTTATTTGAAAGATGGGGAAAAAAAAGTCTCTAGAGATTTTTTAATGAACTTGGAATAACCAAAAGAAGATTGAGAAGTGATTTGGTCTGAGTACCAAAATATCTTCCAGAGAAAAACATTGAGCAATTTTGCTGAAGCTCAAGAGAGACACATTGAAATACAGGAAGGGGGGGTGGGGGAGCTATTTTAAAATCAAGAAGAATGGAGAAATTAACCACTGGAAAAGTCAATATATCTTTCATATCCTCAGATCAAGACATAAAGCATTCCTACAAGATTGTTTCAACCTGGCACAATTATTTAGGACAAATATACTAGGCTCAATGCAGGAATAACTGTAGGAAAACCAACATCCTGTAGACTGCAGGAAGCAAAGCTAGACACTCATAATTGTCTTGTCAATCTTTAGTTCTGTAGTAGAACAATTATTTCCTGATAACTCTCTTTTATCTTTGAAGTGTTTTAGTTGTGCAATGAAACAGATCTTGGCACTTCAGCCCCTAATGGCCTCCTGAAAGCTCTTTTAAATACAGCACAAGTGAGGATTCCCAAATCAGCTGCCAGTTTCTGTACGCCTCAGAAGATAAGCAAAGTAAGATTTCCAAATGACAAAAAGAGATGTAAAAATATGTCAGTGTACAAAAGCCACATATCTGTGCTTGCACAAAGTATTTGCTTTCCATGCTTATGAAACTCTGATCCTTTTGGCTGTGAGCTCATGACGTCTCCCAGAAATCCCAAACAGAGAACACAGGGAACAGAGTTAGAAACATGTAATAGCAGGCCATAGAAGAAATCCTGCTGGGCCAAGATAGTTGTTGAAAGGCAATTTGTAGGAAAAAATTAGTTTTCCAGAAAATAAATGGGAAATCAATTCTGCTGGTGTAAGAAGATCTGATTGTTTATTTTTTGCCCCCTGTTTTGGGTAACCCTGGGTAGTCTGAATAACATTAGTCATACAGGTTCATACAAAGTAAGAGGAAAAGAAAAAGATTTTTTTTTCTTTTGTGTTTGTATTGCAATGTTCTTCTGCAGTTACTAGTTGGCAATATGTTCTGTTTAGAGCATAGGTTGGCTATCTAAGCCTTGTGAGACATAAGAATTAACAGATTTCTTCAAAATACACTACTGAATTTTAAGGGCTCAGAGGAAGTTATGAAAACTGTTTAAAGATGTACCTAAAATCTAGCCCTATTGATAAGCCTTTTGAATCATTTATGTCTGGCCCATGATCTTGACAGTAATCTTTATACATTTAAGAATTGCTCACAGGAGTAATGTGACTCACACTATATGGGTATATATATAGGGGTTCACCTTTGTAGTGGAATAGGGGATTAGATTTCCTTATGAGAATTGTTACATTAATTTTAGATGGTTGTGTTTGAAACAAGAAACTGGGCTTCAGTTCTGCTTTCAGCCCTTTAGCTCCTGGTATCACCAGGATTCAGGAACTGCAAGGAGGCACAAAGGTGAAACATAATAAAATAAACAAAACAAAAGAATCTCAAGAATTTTTTAACATAAATAAGGTTAATTTTCTTCCGGCAGCACTGTTTGCTGAGTGACTGTTCACGGTTTTGTGGGCTTCTTTTCCCACCTCAAAACACTCTCATTATCCTAACTAGTTTTACCAAAATCTTGGATAATCAGGAACTGTACAGTTATTTAGAAAGCTCAGATTTTTCCCTAAGGAACACAGCTTTCAAAGGGTGGTTAAACTGAACATTACCAAATGACAAAGAAATCCAGAAATCTTGCATTCTAGTAGTTGTGAAAGACATCTTGTGAACACCTACTACAGCTAAAAAATGTACTTATATTCTGAAAGATTTTCTCAGGACTCAATCCAAGCTCTCTTTGCACATATTATAGATTTTTATTTTCTCATTCTTTGGTTAATGTACTTTTGGTACAAAATGGAGAGTTATGGAGAAAGAAAGTATGTCCCAACCCAAACTGGTTTATTATCCAAGGAATTTATCTGTGATGAGATACGAGTTTTGAGTCTCTGACCTGATCAGTTAAAACAAGAACTTGAACCAAATTCTCTTACATCAAAGTGAGTACTACAAAGACCAAAGCACTTGTTACTATAGACTGGAGGAGGAATAGCTTTAAGTAGCTGAAGGAAACATAAAGCAAGTAAAAAAAATACATCTATACAATGCTACAATGCAACCTGTCAGTCACAGAAGCATTGCAGTGATTGCAAGAATGAGCATTAGTTGGATCAATTTCTCATGCAGCTAATTCTTTTAAAATCCAGAAAACTGTCAAAATAGGGCTTTAAAAATAAATAAGGCTTCCAAACGAACAGGAACATGGAGGATTCTAAAGACAAGTGGTGTAATTTGAAAGGTATGTCAAGGGTGAGCAACTGTTAAAAAAGAAAGGAAGTAAACAGATCTATAATAGTTACCATTTAGACATGCAGGAGAAAAACAAGACTGAAGTGCCTGTCTCATTAACTCAGTCTGCCTCAGATCCGGATGAGAAGGCTATAGAGATATTATCTTTCACAAATAAATGTAGTTTCTGTAATTATTTATCTATTATTTGTCTGAAGGAGGACAAGGGAAGGTGAACACAGAGAAACGGAAGCAGTGCATTCCAGAACTATGGCATTCCAAGCAAAATAATCTAAAGTTTAGCAATATTCAGAAGGTACCATGGTACCTAAAGTTGCTACTGATTAAATAAAGCAGCACAACTTGATCAGTAAAGTGCATTGAGGGGAACAAGTTCACTGGAAGACAAAATAAAATTGAAAAATATTATAATGCATCTCAACTTAATGTGATAATATTTCCAAATGACTAAGTCATTGTCTGGAGGCATGGACATGTGGAATCAGCAGTCCTTTGCTAATAGTAGTAGTAGTAGTTGTAATAATAATAATAATAATAATAAATTTGAAGGGATCAATGAAGCTGCATTGGTTCAGAATCTGTTCCCTTCATCAGCAGAGTTCCACTGACTTCAGCTTCATCTTCTTTGGCTAAGTTGCTATGGTAAGATGCCATTTCTTCTCATATCGGACTCAGTATCCAAATGCCTCTAATTTTCTTAATTTTTCAGTCATATTTTTTCATTTGAGTGCCCTTTGTTTGCAGATGTAAATGACCTACTATGCTTTCTGGTGACCAGCTGTATCCACAATTGTTTCTTTTGGGTCCATAGCTGTGTATGCATATTCCTGACAATCTGCCTCTGAAGTGTGAGTTGGTAAGTCATTCATATGCCTAACTTGCAGCACATTGTCATTAATATGCTTTTAAAGCTTCTACATAAGCAGCAGACTTTTGAAAATCAAACCACAAACCAAGCCAATTTAAATCAGCCTAGTCTAAAAGAAGTACTTTGGAGCAAAGCTAAATTAAACGAGTATCGGTAAGATGGTAAAAAAAATCTTACAAATTCAAGCAGTGAAAACTAATTCTAAACCCATGCTGAAACCCATAAGAAGCACTGAAATACAGAAGCATTGAAATATCTAAGCTATTCTTTCTTATTTCGTTTGGGCTTCAGAAGTCATTTGGTCAACAAGACTTGACAACATCCTCTTGGAAGAAAAACACACACTTGTTTTCTTCAGAATCAATTTTCAGTCTACAAGGAAAAGCAACATGTAAGCCTCTTTTAGTTAAAGTGGATTTTTTGTTTTAAAGTTCTTTCTTGAGTCCCTTTAATATTTCTACTTGTTAAAATATAACAGTCATTAATGTTGGTTTACTATCTTTGCTGATGACCAAGTAAGTTTTCTGTAGCTTCGAACATGGAACAGAATCCAGATTATCAGGTTTGGGTCTAGACATTGATTTCTTATTTTTTAATACCTAGTGCTTTAGTTTTGAAGATTTGAGTATGCAAAAATCGAGGTCAAACCCAGATCAAGGTATGCGTATAGGTTAGGATACTAAAGACAAAGCCAATGATGAATGGACTAAAGAGATACTTCTTAGTTTATCCCTGAGCCTGGAATTTCTCAAAAATTTGTATGAAATACGACCGCTGAATAAGAGCAAAAGGGATCTGATTTTCATTTTCTTGAGATGTTTTGTTATTACTATGTAGAGTTGCTATTACTGTTAACATTAAAGCAGTATTAAGAGTGAAACTCGTTAGAAACAGCTGCTATGTTGTTAAAGCTCCATCCCCTTCCAGACTGCTTACGAAGTTTACCTGAAACAATCACTGAATAAGTTTCATAAACTTGCCATCAGCTCCTAACTAAATCAACAGTATATCTTCTTTATAATCAGTGATGGTGGGGCTAATTTGACTAAAATTAAGCATCTACATCTCAAGTTCGCAGTCTAAGATGTATTTACAATCAGTATAGACCAATGCACAATTAATCTCTTCTTAAAGTAAACAGCTAAAAGAAATCAGATCTTATTTTGAAGAGCCATTTATTCCCATTGACTATAAAGGGAAAGTAAACACGCTAAGCAGTATACAGCTATGGAGGATACACCTAAAATTATCATAATTTTAGTAACAGTAGAGTCATAGAAAAGTTGATTGAATGCTACCTGTGGAGGTCATCTATTCAAACCTCCTGTTCAAATGAGGTCTATTGCCAACACTAGATCAAGTCAGCTGTAGTTTTGTCTAGTGAGCCTTGAAAGCTTCCAGGGATAGAGGTTCCTCACCCTCTCTGCATGATCAGTTCCACTGTCATTCTGCTGGTAAAAAAGCTTTTCTGATGCCCAGTCTGAACTTACCAAGTCACAATGTGCAACTACTGCCCCTTGCCGCTGCCATTTTGCCATGGATTTCTTTTAGCTTTTTTTTTTTTTAATTACAAAACTCTTTCTAATCTCTATGTAGGCAGAGTTGTTCTTCCAGAGGTGTTCCTAATGTAAGTGATTCAGAGCTGTTTCCCTGAATGTTACCAACAAAGAGCTGTTTTGCAGAGTATTTATTTTCCTCAGAAAAAGAAGTGTTTTGAAGTGACAGGCAATTTCTAAACCTGGGTAATTCAGTTATCAAATCTATACAGAGCATCATTTTTTAAAACTTAATGGGCCAGATCCTTCGAAGGCTGCACTGAACAAGCATGACATTTGACAGGTTCTTCATTCTGAAAATATTGTTCCTTTCTTCTCACAAGTAAAGAGTCTACTTTTTGCTTTCTTGCCACTCTGTTATGTTTTTCCAATGTTACAGGAGTTAACAAGTAGTACTAATATACAGTAAATGTTTTAGTATGGAGTTGCCTATATCATAGGCAAGTAACAAAGGTATCACATTTGACTGGTATGAGAAGGAAAATATTTGGAAAGTCGTTAGTTACTCTATCTTCAAGTCATAAATCTATCCCTTAGAGTTTTTTAGTGTGTAAGGAAGAATAATTACTGGCTACAATTCTAGACATATTCTATCTTCCATTCATTCACAAACAGAGGTAGCACTGGCTTTTCAGCCAAATAACATGTATGTTATTTATACAGAAAAATACTTCATTATGGTAGCAATTTGTAGGCAGGTCTGTAGGATAATTTCACTGAACTCTTTTTCTTCAGCTTGCATGAATTTATGCTATTCAATATATGTGCTTCAAAGAATAAATGTGTCTATTTTAGATATTGGAGAAGTCAAATATAGGTAACATAGTTCTATCAGAATATTAACCATGGAAAAATTTCTGATTTAAATCATGCAGGAAACAAGATGGACAATAATGTAAAAGACATCCCCAGGAAATAATTCATAAAAAGTAGTGCTAATTCGGGTTTGGTTTCATCCAGGTGCTACACCAATGACCTCCAGGATCCTAGATTCAGTAGTTACTTCTGTCTATGATCATAAGTTGAAAATGGGGTTTGTCTAATGTACGCACTTTTAACTTCAGCTTGTAGTCAGTGGTGAATTTATTTTGACCTAAAGTTTAAATAAATGCACAGTGAAGTCTAAAGCTGAGGCTATAGAATGTTTAGTGTCAAGAAAAATTATTCAAATAGTTGTAAAAAAATAACTGATTTTGAGTGTCATGCTAATTAACTTCTCAAGTACTCACTGAGTACATTGTGTCAAATATGTGACTAGGCTACTGGTACATGGCTTCTACACTTTGTTAGTACAGATTAGGATGAAATTTATCAACGAGAATTACAGTGTCTTGGACAACATTTAATTTTCATTCTTTAACACCTAACAGGCATCTGTGTTTTTAATTTCCTTCCTGATTGTGCTAAAATATATTTATTTAAAACCTTATTAAATATCAGCACCTTCACCAACAAAAAGTTAAAATTAGATTTGAAAATCATAAATGCTAGAAAATGCATCATTAGAAGGCTATGTAAATCATAATGCTATGGCCTGCTAACTTATGATTAAATAAAATTTGCCTGTGACACAGTATATTATAATCCTTCTTTCCTTTTATTTTGCTTTCGTCTCTCTCAGGAGAAGGTATGAAAACCAGTATAGGCACTCTTGCTGAAATATTTTATTTCCTTTTGTTTAAAAAAAAAAAAAAGTGCTTTCTGACATTCTTTCAGTGTGTGTAGCTATAAAGGTGTACTGGTGTATATTATTCAAAACAATCAAGAGCAGTAGACATAAATATTCCATCTGAAGGGAACAATGTTACCAGCAGAGGTGGAGAGTGGATGGTATCTTGGCTTTGTCAATCTACTGGAATGGCCAAACCACTCGAGCTAGAAAAGAGGAGGAAGAAGCATGTGCCAAACTGGCACATAGTCATTCTTCATTTGAGCAAATGAGAAGTAACATCCAGGATGTGGATCCAGGAACACCCTCTAGAATAGCTCTCTAGTTTCACTTCTGCTCCAGCTGTACAACTCTGTCCACCTCTTTTTGAAGTGGAATCATAGGTATTAATGGAATAATTTTCCCATAGTAAGAACTTTTGCTTCTGTCTAATAATTAGGGAACATAGATTGTAGTTGCATCTAGATTAATTATTCAAATTCTAATTTATTGATAACATGAGCTTTTCTATGTCACAGATCAACAATGCACATAATATAGCATTGTGCAAAATGTGTTAGGAAAAATTCAAAATTACAGTTCTTCAGTTTTTCTAGTCCCTTGTAGGGGCATTCAATTAATTTCCTTCGGTATTGGTTATACCCCTTCTTAACTGAGAAGATAGGAGTAAACTTAATCCAAGCGTTTAAATTCTTCTTGACTATTCTTAGGTACCTTTCCTGTTACTAGCTAGAATCAGTTTCTAGGTAGTGATAGATTTAAAAAGGCTTTATTCCCATAAATTTTCTCAGAGAGAGATCAGGTAAACATCAATCCCTCCTGAGGCTGTTGGCACAATTCCTACATTTGTCTTGTAACCTTCATCATATTCAGACTCAAAAGTTGCAGCCCAAAAGATCAAATTTTTGCCACCCCAGCCTTTAATGGATTTTCCTCTCCCTTTTCCTCTGAATATTCTAGAACTATGTGCTGTAAGGAAGAAATGACATGTTTTAAAAAAATGCAACTCTATGATCAGTGGTACACTCTGCTACACTATGGAATGTAAATTAAAAAAAGCTACACAAATACTCAATGGGTCATATGCAGTTGGCTTGTAAATGAAAATACAAAACTGTATATCACAGGTTGTTTGGGGTTTTTGGTAGCGGGGGAGGGGCTGCAGGGGTGGCTCCGGTGAGAAGCTGCTGGAAGGTCCCACAGCTCGAAGTCAGACCCGCCTCTGGCCCAGGCCGACCCCATCAGTGACAGTAGTAGTGCCTCTGGGAGAACATATTTAAGAAGGGGAACCTGCAGTGAGAAGGGGGATTGGAATATGAGAGTAACCCCTCTGCAGATACCGAGGTCAGTGAAGGAGGAGGGGGAGGAGGGGCGCCTGAGGAGGCTGATGGCCCTGCAGCCCCTGGTGAGACAGCAGGCTGTCCCCTTGCAGCCATGGGGGTGAGCGGGAGAGCAGATGTCCACCTGCAGCCTGTGAAGGAGCCCACAGTGGAGCAGGTGGATGCCCTGAAAGATGGCTGTGACTCCATGGGAAAGCCTGCGCTGGAGTAGTCTATGACTGAAGATTGGTCCACGGAAAGGACCCACATTGGAGAAGTTCATGAAGGACTGTCTCCCGTGGGAGGGACCCCACGGTGGAGCAGGGGATGAGTGAGGAATCTTCCCCCTGAGGAGGAAGGAGAGGCAGAGACGATGTGTGGCGAGCTGACCCAACCCCATCCCCTGTTCCCCTTCGCCTCTTGGGGGGAGGAGTTAGAGAAAACTGGGAGTGGAGTTGAGCCCGCAAAGGAGGGAGGGGTGGGTGAAGGTGTTTTAAGGTTTGGGTTTGCTTCTCATTATCCTTGTTCTGATTTGATTGGTCGCAAATGAAATTATTTTGTTTTCCACTAGCATTTCTTTATATTTTCTCCTCCTCATCCCACTGGGGCCAGGGAGGGGAGGAGTGAGCTAGTGGCTTCGTAGTGCTTTGTTATGGGCTGGGCTTAAACCAAGACACAGGGCATTTCAGTACTTGCACATTTAAAAGGCTATGGCTGCAGCCATCTAGATTTTAACATTTTGTTTCAATTGAAAATTGAAAGTATGTCCATACAAGTTACAGTAACATTTGGAGAGCTAGTATTAGGAATAGCAGAGTGACATTAAACCATTAAAAATACATTCTATGATGGTTAGAAGGACCAGACTTTCCCAAAGGAGGTGTACAAACTCTGATCTGCCCAGGAGGAGGTATGGCCACCAGGGCAGTTGTCTCTTGGAATTGTGTTAAGAAAGCAAAACAGCAGGAAAGCCACCTGTGCCAGAGAAGTTGCAGTGGCATTCAGTTTTAATCGTGTGAAGGAGTACTGAGCAAACAAATAAAATGGAAGGCACATCATAAAGAGTTTTTCAAAAGCCTTTCTTCTATTGGCTTTTATGACACGATTGGAAGTTCTGGGATTTTTTTTTTTTTCCCCCCACAAACTCTTAAAATATGGTGCATGTTTGTGTGTTGGGTCATTCATAAAACAAAAGTTCTCCTTAAAGCCACATAACCAGCAAACAGTATCGGGGCAAACCATTGCCCAAGTAACTTCTCTGATGCTTTTTCTCTTAATGTGAAGGAGGAGAGTACTGTGGATTAAAGGGGCTAAGTTCAGTGTGCCATAATGTACCAGTCTTCAGCCTTTTAGTCACACTGACAAAGAGCAATAGTTCCGTTCTCAAGCTTAGTTGTCAGGAGATCAGGCTAACAAAGATTGTATAAAGATAAGTGATAAAGCTACTTCCATATGCAAATATATATAGTCACAGATGCACAGCAAATTCATGCATTTCTGTAAATCTGCTACTACCATTTTTTCCCTTAGAGCTGAGTTTTGAGTCAGTATTTTATACACATTTTGAACAGAAAGTATCAAACCCAGGAATATTAAAAAATATTTTTATTTTCATACAGACATTCTTGGTGTTCCTTAAGTTAGGGGGAAACATACTTACTTTAAACTTTGCAGTGGTGATTCTGGTTTCAGCAGTCATTAGCTGTAAGCATGCAGAAATAAATGTGATTTTTTTTCTAACTGGCTATTAACTGAGAATTATAAATGAAGGAACTTCTGCCATAGATCTTATTCTTAGGAGTACATATTTCAAGCAGGAAGACTTTTACATAATGGTATTTTGTAAGCATGTATTAGGTCTGTCTGAGATGGAGTTAATTCTCCCCATAGCAGCCCTTGTAGTACTGTGCTCTGCATTGGTAGCTAGAAAGGTGCTGATAACACACCAGTGTTTTGGCTACTGCTGAGCAGTGCTGGCACAGCATCAAGGCTGTCTCTCCAACATTTTTGCCCCCCTCAACGGAAGGCTTGGGCTGGGCAAGTTCTTGGGAGGGGACATAGCCAGGACAGCTGACCCAAACTAACCAAACAGATACTCCATACCATATGACATCAGCTCAGCTATAAAAGCTAAGAAAAGGAAGAGGGGGCATTTCTCATCTTCTGAAGCAACCACTACGCGTACTGAAGCCCTGCTTCCCAGGAAGTGGCAAGACATCGACTGCTGATGGAAAGTAGAGAATAACATCATTTGTTTTCCTTTGCTTTGCGCACGCATCCTTTGCTTTCACTTTATTAAACTGTCCTTATCTTGACCCACGAGCCTTTTGTTATATTTTCTCTCCCCAGTCTAGCTGAGGAGGGGGGGTGATAGAGCGGCTTTGGTGGGCACCTGGAGCCCAGCCAGGGTCAACCTACCGCAACGCATAAAAACAATGAAATGACAATGCAGTTGCTGTAGAGTTACTGTTGATGTTTTATTAAGAATTTGTGATATGTCAGTGTACTTGTCACAGTTATCTGCTTACTTTTAAATTAGCTTTTTATAATGACTAAACAAAATATTATTGGATCAAAGAAATCCAGGATAAGTAATACTGAAGTATTAGGTTGTTGATAAAAGGCTTGGTAGTACCTAGAATATTGTATGTTAGATATACAATATCTGTGTATGCTGTGTTGAAAGTAAATCATGATTGCCTTTATTGCCTCAGGAATATGCCTTAAGATATGAACTACATAAGTGATTATTGGGAAAGAAGGTAGTCTGCTTAGTACACTTTGAAAATGGCTCATTTCTGTTGCAAGATTGTCTAAAGAAGTATAAACAAAAAAAAAATATTCAAATACGTATGTAGAAAATATACCCGTAACATGTGTAACTGTATGGCAAAGCCAACTCCATCAAGCTTTCTACATTAAGCAGTATGGAGGATACCAGCAGAATACTGGCACTTGCTTCTGTCTTTGGGTGTGACTTTCGTGCATAGTTTCAGACCCACAGAAAAATTCATATTTTTATTGTTTGTAGTAAGGTAGAGGAGTAGGGAAAGGCTTAGTGTGTTACTAACCATCCCTGTAAGTTACAGTAATGCAAGGCAACAGCACTTAAGTATGGAGAAAAGGGAATACAATAAATGGGAAGGATTCTTGCATTTATGACAGAGCTACTGACTAACACCTGAGGTATGATTGCATGTTTGGTTTTTGTAAATACTTACTCAGAGGCCTTAGTCTTACAAACAGGTATACATTTTTTTCCATTTCAATGGCTGGCTTGACTGGCTTTCTTAGAAAGAGTAATGTGAATGAGTGTTGAAGGACTGGACTGAAATAAGATCATCTGTGCAGATAGCTAATGATCTTATGTACTGTTGAGAATTAATGTTGTTTTATTATTTTGCTTTCTCTCTCTTTTACCTGTGGCTAAAATTAAATTCAAATCCTGAAGTACCATCAGGATAAACTGTGAGATACAGTCTCCTTGCAAATTAAAATGGAATTCTTTTAACAATACCATTAACAAGTCTTGTATACTGGGTGATGTTACAGTGTCCTTATCAAGTACTTCAGAATCTGGAGAAAAGTGAAAATACCTTCCCTTGCCTGGCCACCTTTTATGCAAACTCTTCCTAAATGCCAGGATTACTTCTCTGAGATTGACCATTTCCATACCTTCTACAAAGGCATTAGGAAGGTTTTAACCTAAAACTACTGTGCAGATAGAGAGGTTAGAGGGCGAGATAAACAAGAGCAATATATTGTAGTTGTAATTCAGTAACTCACTGATAATCACTGCATTCAGTTTCAGGTTAGCAGGAGCTATCCTGACAAAATGAAAAAGGAAAAGAAAGTAAATACAACAACATTTGTGCAGCTTTCTTTTACTGTTCAGAAATGGAAGAGTGGACAAGCAAAAAGGAATCACCTAGGAATTTCAGGGTAGCACATCAGATTTCATCATTAAACAGAAATAGCAGTTGCTATGATTTTCTGACAATCTCCATGGGAGGAGCTGAAAATCTGACTGATGCTCCTATGGGGGAGTTATGCCCCAATAATTTGACAAAATATTTTAGCTTTATTCTTTGTTATATACTGTTACATTATTGCAGTGGCACAAAATGGTACACAACCAAATTTAAATTTCTTGTTTTCTTTTGTTTGTAATGTTATTAATCCCTTAATGAACAAAAAAAATACCCAAAACATAGTAAGTGGAAATGTATTTGTGTGGCTGCAATTTATAATTTGATATACTAGTCATAATATTCACAATAAACATACCTGTGACACTAAATTAATCACTTTAAACTCTTGACCACTACATTGTTATCTTCCTAGCTCTTGGTTTGTAGAAAGTTGGAGACAATTTTCTAAACCAATCATGAAAGCCCACCCCTCAGACACTGTCGTCCTCATTATTTATTTTTCTTTAGTTATCTCTTGGGTATCCTAAACCTGCGTAGAAATCAGCTTTTGATGGATTTTTTTTTTCTTCAATGAATTTAGTCTAGTGCTTTTTGACTGCAGATAAACCTCTGGCATTTGCAAAAATCTGGAGCAATGAATTTGACAATTTAAGTGTACACTGCATGAAAAATATTTGCCTGTGTTCTATAGCTCCTATTTAATAAGTTCATTTCCTACCCTCAAATCTCATGCGTTATGAGAGAGCATATAATCATTTTGTATTCCATTTCAGTTAATACTCTTCATTTGACCCATATGTGGAACACCGATAAAATTCAGGAAGTTCTGTACACCATCCTATTTCACATATTAGGTTTTTTTAATAGGATTGATGATTTTTATTAAAAAAGCAAACTTACAACCACTCAAAAACCTGGATGCAGTGTTCTCATAATGTAGCATAACATACTTCTCTCAGGCATGACATGATGCCCAGTGTTAGTGACAGGAACATGACATTCCCTATACATTCTGCCTCTTTACATCTGTCATCACTACTGTGAAAAATGAATACCTCATTAGGAGAGGAGGGGGGAAGGCTGACAGACAGCTTACATTGCAGAAGCTTCTTGACAAACTCAGAGGGGTGCTGTGTCAAACCTCCTGTCATGATCTCCATCAGTAGCCAATGCACTAGCAGACCAGGAGGGGAAACAAAAGGTCATATCCATGGAAGTGATGGAAGATGACTGTTTTTCTGTCTTGTTGCATCCTTCACTGGGATGGTGTGTGAGAGACTGAAAGAGTTAATGTCTCAAACATTGTGGTGGGGCAAGTTCTGCTTAAAGAGGAGCTCTGCATAACAATGAATCCTGCACAGCAAGGAACTACAGGTGAAAAGAAGGCCATCAGCACAGGACATCAGCAACAGGGTGGGGACCTGGAGAGTTCACAGCTCCCTGTTCTGATAAGCTGTTCTGATACAAAGATCAAAAGATGGCCACATCTGCAGGGAAGGAGAAGTTACTCCCCAAAGGACCCCCAAGCCCAAAGACTCACAAACTGACCATGACACCTAATTAGCCCAATGAGTTTGAGTGCCAGCCCACAGGAGAGGCAAGGATGATAAAAGGACACAACTTGAAGCCCCAGGTGTGCAAGCCCACCAGAACCAGACCCCTCGGCTGACTGGACCAACGCTGGACCCAGGACTGGTGAAATTTTTCTCTCTTCCTTTTGCTCTCTTCCTTTTGCTCTCTCTCTTCCCTTTGCTCTCTCTTTCCTCTCTCTCCTTCTCTTCTCTCTCCCTCTTCTCTTCTCTCTCCCTCTCCCCACCTTTTCCTCTCCCCCCCCCCACCTTTTCCTCTCTCTCTCCCCACCTTTCCCCCTCTCTCCCTCCCTTTTCCTCTCTTCCTTTCTCTCTCTTTCCTTTTCCATGATCCCTACACCTCATTCCTTTAAGACATAGAACCATTGACCAAGTCTTGAACTAGGTGTGGATATAGCTGCCCCCAGGCTCTTCACTGAGAAAGAGTCTGGAAAGCCAGGGGGTCCACTCTGAACCTCCTGACTCAACGGGAGGGATCTCCTTCTTCCCTGAATCGATGTATACGGTTACTATGGGTTACACTGTTCTCTGAGGTAGCTCCATGCCAATTACTGCTGTGAGAAGCCCCACCAACTGCTGTTATGCCTCCCAAGTTCAGTTTGCTTCTGTCATGAATAAAATGTTTAATTGATCGTTTGGTGTCATGTCGCCTTCATTTAGACTGAGGGATTTCCGAATTCAGCACAACTCCCTGGTCTGTCCAGCCTGGGTCGTGACATGGTGGATCCATCCGATGCACCTTATCTTACAATTAAGAATGTAACACTTTTGGGGAAGTTTTTGTTCCATTTTGTGGATTTCTTTCTGGTGTTTGTTCATTGCCTAACAAAATGAGCACTGATGATATGAGTCCCTGATCATATGAATAATAAAGTCAAGGGAATAGATCTGTGTTACACAAATAAGTGCTCTGTCAAAGATAATTTCCAGTTGTTATGTCACGTAACATCTTGTGAAGCTACAGGCTAAACTTTTTTTTAAAAAAAGAATGTCCTTTTTCAAGGATTGGGTGGAGGCAACTTTAAGAACTAATCATTGTGGAGAAACAACTTAATTTGTTATAAAATTCAGTAAGTTTTCAAACATTTCCTCCCACCCCAGTTTCTGGCTCTTTACTCCCCAGCCCTGTTATGAAGGGTTTAGAATTTCTAGTTGTCTGCATAGTGTTTGATTCTTTAGAAAAGTCCTCAACAATGTGATACCAGTCCTCACAAAGAATTGGAGATATGTCTGGACTTTATTTCCATTCTTTCCTCAACTGTTTTTGTCACAAGATGTGAGAAAAAGATGCAATTAAACAGCATAATTTGCTATGTTTCTTTGCAGAAATGCTGTTCTGTTACATGAATTTCAATGCAGAACAAAACATTTCATCATGTTCTTCATTTCCCAAAGAACTGGTGTGATTTGATCTTGAAACAGTTTGTGTGATAAGAGCTAAGAAAACAAGGAACCTTGTATCATTCAGTCTCTGCATAAACTCTTTCATCATTTAAACCTGTCCTATTTGCCAGCCCCTGGTTCTTGTTCTGACAGGTCTAGCCAATAATGAGGAAAAATAATATGTAAGAGAGTATGTTAGAGCAAAACTCTTTGGGACTATTTCTCTCATAGATTTACATTTATTTAGGTAGATTTATTTTTCATGGTTCACAGAATGTCCACTCACATCTTAATGGTTACTCAAAACCAGTGCAGTATTCTTGGCTACATAACACAGTAAGCATACAAAGGCAATTTTTTCACTAAGTGTATACAACAGATACTCCAGAGACATTTCTCACTGAATGTTGCCAAAGGCAAAAATGTAATCTAATGGCAAACTGGATTATTGAAATGTTAGAAAGATACAATTACCCAGCTATGTCGTCAACCATCAACTGTTCCATGACAGGCAGCCCTGAAACTAATCAAGTCTGTGCTGATGTCAATACAAAGATGCTGAAGGGCTTTCCTGAGAAAGAATCTTGTAATAAAATATCAGTACAAGGAATATCGTAGTTATTCATTATGGTATCTTGCAACAGGTGTTCTATGATGACTTTTTACACCCAGAGAAGCAAGAACATCTAATCGCTAGAGGTATTAGAAATGTTTCTTTTGCTGTGTTGTTGTACTATGCATTTGGAGCTTTCACTGAAAACTTAGCAGCTTATTGAAACAGGCATTACTGAGGTGAGCATTTAAATTCAGACTCACATAAAAGGCAATGAGCTATGTATGAAGCTATATAAAAGGAGAATGTAAAGAAAGAAGATAATGAACCAACTCTGAAAATGAGCTTGACTGCCATGACTTCTGGTCTTGTTAATGTCACCTTCGCAGGCAGAATTAAGATTGAAGGTGTTGGTGAGGAAAAAGAAGTCATACGGTATTTGAGGGCTAAAGGGGTGGATCTAGAAAATTGCGTTAGCCAGCTAGTGAACTTCATATTGTGGAACTGGGGCAAGATTTACTGGTTCATGACACCCATTTTTAAAAGCCTGTGTGGAATGATTCCCTTTGGGTTCCTAAACAAACTCTGGAAAGACAGCACTAAAAAAATTTCTAAGAAGATTAGAGTGAAAGAGAGCAGAGAGTTTGATGAGAGAGATACAAGTTGGAACTAACGATCTCCACAGTTTAGTGATTCATCCCCAAAACCAGACAGGAGTCCCATCATCTGCATACCCTGGTTATCTATGAAACCTCAACAGAAATGGATTATGCAGAAATTGCAGTATGACAGCATGTATAGAGTTTACACCACTGGCTGAGAAACACATTTATCTGGCAGAGACCTTTGTTGCTTGGTTGTGTCTTGGGTATTTTGTGTGACCACTGTTCTGTTCTTCCTTATGGGTGCAATTGATCGGGTGCACCACTTCTGTGAGTTAGAAGTGGTTTTGGGCGGTGATTAATCTAGTGTTTTCCTAAGGGTATCTGGTTTTGCACATAATGAGACAATTGTTCAGGTATTTGTGAAAATGCCAGCTGAATTGAGAAGCAGTTTAACCACTTCCCCAGGAGCCCAGGTGCTCCGTCTGTCTGCTTGGGAAAACATGTAGGTATGGTTACAGTTGCCAATATTGTCCAGTTCTCCATATGTCACCACAGTGATAATGGAGTCATTTCACTGTGCTGGGAATCCACATACCTTGAGATAAATTTATAGCCATATCAACTGAATGCTTGCTTTGGAGCTGCTTTTGAACTGGGACTTAGGACACAGTAATTTAGACCCTTTTTTTTTCACCGATTTGTGCTATACTTGGTTTGTTCCAAACTGGATTAGGTGCAGGATTGTTTGTTTGCTCTTATCCTGAAAAAAGGCAAAACTAAAAGCAAAGCAAAACCTAAAATCAAAACCAGCTCCTGAATTCCTGAATTCAGCTCTGTGGTTTTATGCACTGAAAATTCACATCTTAAGAACTGCTTGCAGTTCTGGTCTCAGTGCTTCATGGAGGACATAGCAGAGGTAGAGAGAAAGTGCAGGAGAGTATAAGAAAGAGCAATTGGTGTGATCTAAGCGATGGAATAGCTTTACAAAGTGAGACTGAAAGGTCTTGGCTTGGGGAGGAGAAGTTTAAGAGGGGATACGTCTCAGGATTATAGAATCATGAAGGTAGTAGATAAGGTGAATGCCAAACAATTACTCACCAAATCCCACCACACTTTAGAACTTTCAGAAAAACTAGTTGGATATTCATTTAAAACCCACTGTCCAGATTTGTGCTGACACTCCCCAGGCTGGTCTGAGAGGGTGGCTGGCTTGTGCTTGACCTGAGATGGCTTTAGCAGTCAGTTCCTGTGGGACAAACTGCGCCCAGGGATATGGGGGTGCTATAGGGGACAGCCTGCACCGCTTCCCTCAGGGCAGGGGCAAGGGAGAAGGCTGGGTAAGAAAGTACATAGAGATGGTCCAAGACTAAGAAGGAAATCCCAGCATAAATACCACAGTTCCTCCTGACAAAGACCTAGGGATGACAATGACTTGTCACAACATTCCTTCCTACCCAATTTTCGAGGAAGACTGATACTGTCAAGTATAGGCTGCAGAGGGACATTGGAAAGATTAGATACTAGGAAGGGCTTTTAAAAAATACCAATAAATTTAACTATTTTTATTAAAGATTTCCTGATTTTGATAATTTGAACTACTAGAAAGCTAAAACATTAATTGAACTGTTTATAAATTATTGGCTTCATATATGACACATTCCCTTCTTGCTCATTTCAAGGTTTGGGGTGTGACACTGCCTCTCCTCCCAAAGTTCTTCTGTGCAAAGTATGTGAGGGAGAGTCTGGCAGTGGCAGGTGCTGTCTCTGTGAAATGTGAGCCATGTGCACTGAAGTGATACAAGTTGCAGCTGCAACCCATGACCTTGGATACTGCTAAAGGACGTTCAGTCCAGGTGCTCATGACTGTGTAGGTGGCCATAAAAATAATGGTGATTGCTGTAGTGTTGATGGAGGAAGGTTTCAGCAGATGTATTTGATTCTTCTTCTTCTTGGTGTAGGAAAGGTGGTGCAAGAGAAAAGCCTCTGCAAGAACTGCTGCTCCTGCTGCTGTTGTGCTCAGTGGGGCCTTCACACAGACCCAGAGAAAATGAGGAATCAGTCCTCCTCTCCCTGCACTTCTTCTGGGTTCTGGAATGTGTGTGGGCATGGACAAGCTAACATAGCCAAGCTGACATGCTTCTCCTAAGTAGCTCTCTCGTATATGGTGGTAGTGTTGTGACTGCTGGAGACAGAGTATCGGGCTACAAAGACCAGTGTTTAAGGTACTAGCACAGTTCTTATGATCTTGCTCCTGTTTATAATTCCTATAAATTTAATCAGTGAAATAACATATTAAGATATGTTAAGTTCATAATGTGAGCTAAAAGGGACACCCATGCCATCTGCTATGATGATCTCAAAATACAGATTATTAGCTATTGTATAACTGTCCTGGGAAAATATCTTGACCAAGTAAGTGTATAAAGCTGCCTACTCCATAAAAAAATTTCTTGAAAGTGCAAAGTCTATATTTCCTTCAGTACAGCTGATTTCAAAGACATGCAAATATTTCTCAGAAAATAAATTACTGAAAACATTTAGCTGAAGCTTGGCAATTAAATGTACTTACTAGGAAATTAAATATATGACTTTCTAAAGCTATATTTAAGCTGTCATGTTGGTGTAGTTTATATACTAAAATCAGACCTCTTGCTTGTCAGCTGCTTCCATGAGAATTAATTCACAACAGGTGACCTCTCTGATTTTGCAAAGTAAAAGTTCTTAAGTACATAAGTGGAATTCCTGGATATTCTTTATGTGGTCTACTGGTGTTTCATTTGTTTAATTAATTAACTGTGCCCTTTGTTTCTCCTTAGGTAAATTGCTAGCAAAATAGCTACTGTATGGACACCGAGATCCTTAGATCTGTTTCTTAATAAAATGGTCATCACAGTGCATTTGAGGAATTATAAAGATCAACTAATGTATTGGTCATATACATAAACACAGGAACACACACACAAATAGTTATACATATCTACATATAACTCTACATATACAGAGAGGCAGAAACAGACAACATATCACTTTCTTCAGAAAATTTAGTTCTTTCTCTTTTCTAAACAGAGTTAAACTTTGGGGATCTCACAATAATCTACTGTGGTAAGGAAACCACTGTCTCCTATTCATTAGTCTATGTATATTGTAGCAGTAGAGCAATAAGAGATAAAGCAAAGTCCTTGAATCACAGTGTTTTGTAATTATATTAAAAAACTTAATCAGGAAATTACAAGGTAGACACCAAGCGATGTTCATATTATACATGTTGTAGTGACATTTATACCCGTGTATTTCACCAGTGCTGCATTTTTTGTTTGATTTCTTCCATGACAGGATTTGTACATACTGTTTTTAGCTCTGTGAAAAGCCAAGTGTCCTAGAAGCTGATAAAAGTGCCCGTGAGTTGGGAGAGAGAACTAGATATGAAATACACAGTGATGATTTATCAATAAGAAAGGAGGAATAAATCAGATATACAGCAAACAAACAATTAGAATTAAGCCATTCTAGTCTAGTGGCTAGAATAGTAGTTTTATAGCTAGATGGTAAACACACTTTTTTAACCCTACCTCTCTCAGACAGTAAGTGCTTCACCAAAGGTACAGGTGATTACAGTTTAGAATACAGATTTATCTTCCTTGGAAAGCTATATATCTGAAAATAACATTAAAAGAACCCAATATTAAGTATTTCAAAATAGATTATGTTTCTATGTAATTGTTTTAATAATATTGGAATAGTTTATTTGTGATGTTTGTCCATTATACAATTTTTTGTTGTTGTTATGGAAATCAATGTTTTGTAGCTTTTTATTACTTCAGTGGTTTTTTTGTGGGTTTTTAAAATTATTTTTAGATAGTTTCATAAGTGGCATTGGGTAGGTAGCTTTTACGTGAAGATTATCTCAGAGCCTAAGGAAATGATTAAAACAACAAAAAGACTTACCAGAAACCCCAAAATGACAAAGCAGTGTGCTAAAAGATAAGAGTTGGCAGAAATCAGGTGACAACCTGCTGCTCAGCATCTGAAAGTCTCCTTCGTGACCCTCCCCTGTGCCTGACACCCCTGGCAGTGAGGGGCTGAGCAGGTGCATTGGGGGATGTGCCTGGGAGCTTGTTGGATGCAGCTGTGCATTCCCTATCCCGTGGTTTCTCTGCGCTCCCCATCACCTGTGCTGTCGGAGGATGTCTCGGGGAGAATGGAGTTGCATGAGATCCTGGCATGCACTGTGGGCGATGAGCATCTGAACGCTTTCCCTATGCTGACTCTGAACTGCCACAAAGCCATTCCCCTGCTGCCACCTCCCCAAATGTACTGCATGCGTCTGCGTGCAACCAGGGAAGGTGAAGTGCTGCGTGCCCAGGTGCCTTTCTGTTTTTTCATTCTGCAACATACTGTCAAAACAGTAAAGAACAAAAAAATAATACAAAGCTGAGTGAGATCCTGAACCCAGAAATAGAGATGAAAATGTCTGCAACAACACCTTGGTCCCCTGGGCCATCTGATCTCTTTTAGCAATCTGCGTGTATCCAGCACGATGTCACTTTTCTTATCTCCTTCCAGCCTGGTGGTAGCTTATTACAGACTTTCTGTTGTTGCTAGCACATCTCCATATGCTGTCACTGCTTTCTTATGCATTTCTTAGTTACAGCAGGAGCCATTTTGACACATTTAACCTTTAAAAATAAATCACATTTTCTTTTTTTGAACTTTAACACTGTACATTTTGGAGAACCTTAGACTAATGGTCTGGAATTTCTTCTTAACAAATCAACTCTACTTAAGATTTGAAGCTTCTACAACGGTTAAGCCATAACAATCCTTTCCCTCCTACCCAATTTTTTTCTTCTAATCTTAACATTTGCAGAAACACTAATTTTTAAAGAGCAGAGTGCACAACGTGAAGAACAAAAATATCTTGAGAGTTTCTAGACAGTGCTGTTATCTTTTAGGTAGAATTTATAAACAATATGTGGTTCACCCAAATAGTTTTATAGAATTGTCTGTTAATACCAAACTTTATTTCCATTGTCTATACCAAACAGCAACTTTGACATAGGACAAAACAATTTCTTTAAAGTGGAAGACCCAGCCCTTTACACTAGACCTACTTTATCCATTTTCCTAATGGCAGTTTTAATAGCTAGTCATATCTTTATGGTTTAGAAGGAGTGGCCTTATAAAATTCTAAGATCAAAGCTCTTGAAGATTTATTTAAGGAAAAATTGCTTCTTAAGTTCATAAAATGTGTGAACTCAGGCAGACAGCCTGTTTGAAATTACATTAAATACTTTGAGACACTTGAAGAGGTATGAGTATTTTTTCAAAGACCTGAACCAGCTGGGACTGGACACACAACAGGCTCTCTCTACCCTCTCATTTTGACTTAAAGCAAAGTGAAATCACTCAGCACTTCAAAAGATCTCAGGCTCTCTGGCTTTGTGGATAAACAAATCGGGGCCCAGTTCTGCTTGGGTACAACTCAGCGGGAGGAGTCAGGGATTTTTTTTTTTTAAGAAAATTTACTTTAAAATTCACTATTTTTTCATAATTTAATTCTGTTGATGTAGGATAGAGACAGTACACTTGCATAAATAGGACACATCTGGTTGAATTAAATTGTTTCTGAGCTACGGGAGAAACCTACACTTTTTTTTTTGTCTTGTCCATGTGAATTGGTAGAACTCTAGATTTTGTTTGTGTATGCTCACTTTCAGTGTTTCTACTGACACTTTGTTTTCCCCTGAGAGGTGAAACAGGTCAACATTTTTTAGTTTCACACAGATTTTTATTGCTGTTTGTTTTCTTCAATCTCTTTATTTCATTGTGATTAGCATCTTCTGGTTTTAAAAAAATGCATTATGAGTACCTAGGTGAATCCATTTTAGTACATTCCCAAGACCTATCTTATTAATGACATTTTAAGTTTGAACGTTAGAATGCTATCAGTTGCTTTCATTCTACCCCCTGTTTTCAAGGCGCCTCTGTCAGGTGTGTGGGGTTGTCTGTGTCACTGTCTTTTTTCTCTTGCCATGCCCCTGGGGGACTTCTAAGCTAACTTGTGCAGCCATTTCATATTCAAAGTATACTATAAATTGAGATAGCTAAATATTAAAATATAAAAATATCAATATAATCAATAAGCACTTCTCAAATATTATTTACTTAAAAAACCTACTCCAGCAAAATAGTAGCTTTTTAAAAAGTACATAATGTCACTCTGGGCTATACAATTAATACTTGAAGTACATACCTAAAGAAAAGTTCATTCTGTGTGACCATAGAGAAGCAGAATACATAGGTATCTTATAAGACACTGTAGCTTATATTCTGAAATCTAAGAACTAAGCTTTTACAGTTGGTGTACCCCAAGCAACCATAAATGATTTCCAAAGACTAAATAAGAGATGCCATCTTTCTATAGAAAGAACATTTAAACAAAATACATGCCTGTTTTCTAATGAACAAATATTATCTACAATATTATATATCATCCCTTAGAATGTATTTACTGCTTCATGTTTGCAGTCTGTCAGCACCATTTAACTGTCTGAAAATGCAGTCCACAAAGAATATCCCTCTCCTGGTGTACCTTAACATTTGAAGAGATTGGCATTTTAACTTGTAGAATGGGTGACATTTTCTGTACGGATTCTTATGCAAACCTGTAATAATAGATCAAAACGGAAAAATTGCAATGTTTTACATAGCTCTAAAAAGAGTTTTAATATTTATTCCAAGCTGTTAGATAAGTATTTCATATGATACTTGAAATGTTTAATAAATATACATAATTGCTATTGTTATTGATAGTGACTGTAATCAAAATGGTTCTCTGACAAACAGAAATTTTGTCTTAAAAGAAGACACACCTTAATTTTTCATTTTTCCTTCCTACTTTTACTTTCTTCAAGAAGCAGTAGGCAGCGAACGAAAAATCAGCCTGAAAAAGGATTATTTCATTTTTGTTCAGAAAAAACCAAAAACTTTTACCTGAAATGAATATCCTCCCCTCTCCTCCCTGTCCCTCCTCTCCTCTTTTTTAACAACAGTAATTTTGGGGGTTTTTTTGCTTGCTCTCTTTCTTTCTTATGTTGCAGAGGTAAGAAATATAACCTTTTCTGTAGACTGGCACAGGCATTGTTACCAATTACTCACTTTTTTCCTGGAGTTTAGCAAATTCTATATAAAATGGACTTTACATGATGTGTATCCCCCTATATTTGTGTCCTTTGAAGAACTTCAGACCAATTTTCAAATTCAGCAGCATGATATTTAATCAGATTTTGGGGGGTATTTTTTGAGATGAATCATTGCAGGTTATAAAGAGATCCCTAGAATCAGAGTGACATTTTAAAGTATACATTTAATGTTGTTAGCTCCAAATTTCAGCGTACAATATTGATTTTGCAGAGATCCACATGCCTATAACCTGAACTTCTCATATAAGACAGTGTTAGGGCAGAAGCATGCACTGGAATAATAGTTTTTAGTCTGCTTTAGCATTTGAATATTCATAGAATCATTTAGGTTGGAAAAGACCTTTAAGATCATCAAGTCCAACCATCAACCATGCCCACTAAACCATGTCCTGAAGTGCCTTGTCTACATGCTTTTTGAATACCTCCAGGGATGGTGACTCCACCGCTTCCCTGGGTAGCCTGTTCCAGCGCCTAACAACCCTTTCAGTGAAGAAATTTTTCCTAATATCCAATCTAAACCTCCCCTGCTACAATTGGAGGCCAATTGCTCTCATCCTTTCCCCAGCCACCTGACAGAAAAGACCAGCACCCACCTCACTACAACCTCCTTTCAGGTAGTTGTAGAGAGTGATAAGGTCTCCCCTCAGCCTCCTTTCCTCCAGGCTAAACAACCCCAGTTCCCTCAGCCCCTCCTCATAAGACTTGTGCTTGTTTCTGTTATTTTATATGAAACTTCACTCTGAAAAGTCAGTAAGAAGAAACATGATATTTTTGTTCTGACAAACTGCTTGAATTATGTCATAGAACCAGTTTTGGTTAATTACAAGGTGCAAGTTTAAGTTGCAATAATAATAATATAGCCCCAGTAATCATAAAAATTTAATGGAAGTGACTTGTGTAAATAAAAACTACCTTAATGTACTATTGTGGTTGAGAATTGCTTAAAATGAGATTGCAATGTAGATAAAATGAGATCTAAAGACTTCTAACAGGTTTTTTTTCTTCAAATCTTTCCCAAGTGTAATGTTTCTGGATACTTAGCTCCACTGAGATAAAAAAGTACTTTCTTTTAGCAGGAAGTGATCGGCTTATTGTGAACTTGTGCAATTGTAGCTACATGCACTTCATATTCTCTCTGCTGTGCAGAACTGAAGGTCTGGTTTTATTTTTTCTGATTATTGTTTCATCTAATTCAGATTTTACTCCTCATTTTTTTCTAAATTTGATTTACTTTATTACCCTCTTGCTACTTTCCACTTACAATAGTATGCTTTTTGCAAATTCTAGGATATTACGTTGCCCAATAATGCTCTTTTACATGTTTGCATTCAATGAAGAGAAGGAAATGCTTTTAGCTTTGAGTAGATACGTTTCAAACTACTTAAAATAATTTGGATGACAGTAAGTTAAAGTGCTTACTGGCTAACGAACATGCAATCTGACTGCTTCAGTTTAGCTATCATTTTCAAACTAGTAAGTGGCTGACCTTACCCATATGCAAATGGCTATGCAGAGATGAAACTAGTAACTAATGCGGGATTGTATCTTGATGAATATAGGTTGCATTCTAGAGTGATGCTTTATACGT
>VYZV01015884.1:49834-74690 GCA_013401275.1 Pandion haliaetus | reverse complement strand
ACGTGTTTAGAACCTGCTTTTCAAATCAATTTGAAAAATAATAGAGTACTTGTTGCATCTTTGATTTTTAGAGATACATTGCTCATGGCATAGTGACATTAAAAACTTAAGAAGGTTTTGAACTTAGTACCACAGAAATCAGTTACAAGGAGAGTAATGATATGATGCAAACCCATGGATTCTGAACACAAGGGAAGTAATAGGAAGGGTGGAAAAAAAGTTCAGCTGAGGTAGCAGTTGAGGTTTGAGTTTTTCACTTTGAAGCTCTAGGGATCAGACAAAACTTGCTACTGGATTCTGAAAGCAGTGATACAGTAAATCTGGTATTTTAACAAATCTACAGAATGCCACAATTACTGCAAGGCAACAAGTAAAGACATGTTAGTCTGACCATAGTAATATGCAAGACTTCAGGAGAGATTCGAGTTTACAAATAGCTGAAGAAATTTAAGACATTGACCACTTTACAAGACCCTGGCAAAAAACTTGTTTGCAAGAAAGGCTATTTCGGGGTGAAACAGATACAGTCAAGGAAATAAGCAGAAAGGAGAGCCTTTTTATGGTTGGAAAATGTACTACTTTTTTTTTTTTTTTTTTTTTTNTTTCTTTTGTTTTTTTTTTTTTTTTTTTAGCAAAAAGAAAGAAAGATGTTTGCTATCTGTTATACATTGGGTAAGGGGAAAGTGAGATGAGGGGACAGAAGCTTTATTAAAATTATTACCACAAGAAAAGAGAGGAAAATTAAATTAATTGAATTAAGGTGGAAATGAGTACAGATTTGTAACCACCAGAGCAGTGAGACTTTGAGAAATGCCTGTAAAATAACACTTTGAAAGTTGGGATTGACCCATTTGTATAAAGGATGATATTACATATTTATTTGTAGTAAGGGTGGGTGGGGTGGAGGGAGTGATTTGTGGAGGTGGGGTGACAGGAAATCTATTTCATTTCTACTTTTTTACATCTCATGGAGGAATTTCTGGGTCTGCTTTAACAAGTTGTTGAGATGTTAAAAAAGAAAAGGAAACATATTTGAGAGCCCTTTTTTTGAGAAATTACTGATTTTTTTTTGCATTCAAGTTTGGGATACCATCAGGGCATGGGTTAAATAGATGATCTGTAAGTTGTTAGGCAACAAATATGTTTTTACAGTCTCTTAACAGAAAAAAACCCTTCCAAATGATTCACTGTTACTGTAGTAAATTTGGAGACTAGGGAGGGAATGATAGCTGGGTGGCAAGTTGTTCATTTGTTCTGGCCATGTATGGTCCAGTATTATAAACAATTTCCACCATTTCTAAGGAAGAATTCCTGGGGGATAGGAGTGCAGCGCATACACTATGCAACAATTCTTCTGTGTTCCTCTGTGGTACAAGTGTGTTCGCCCTTGTCTTTCACCAGACTCACTCTGAAACTCCATATGGAGGGTGAGTTCCATTTGCTCCCTCAGGTTTTTCCCATTTGATTAAAAATACTCATTTATTCATCTTTTTGGAGGAAATTATATTCATTATATTCAACTGAACTGGCAGAGCTTCATAAATTATTGTTTAGTAACTTAGTATAAATATATTGTTGAATGGATTTTTAAGAGGGACGTTAAATTCCACTGCCATTTCTAAGCCTGATGCTTTTTGGGCAGCCAAAAATTATAATTGACAGGAAATCTGATGCCATTGAAAGTAGTGGTAAACATTAACTTCCTTCAGTGAGAAAAGTTGTGGCCGATTTTTTTTTTTCAACATCTTCAATATGACAATCATATATTAAGAAAGGCATTCTTTAAAGCCATTTCTCACCTCCTTTATTATTTTGGCCATCAAAACAAACACTTTTATGTTTAAGATGAAAGCAAAGCATGCTTCTGTTTAATCATTCTGAAGAGCTTTGCTTTTTAATGTTTAGGCTTTCAATTACTGAGTACAAATATTGAAGTTTTCTCAGTGAAACATATGAAAAATCAGGGGGTTTCAATGTTAAACTTCAGGCTTTAATAGCATCCAGCAACCCAAGGCAGTACTAACACTAATGATTTCTCATAATCTTGCATGCATGATCAGAAGACTTTTAGGTTGCTAGTGATATATACATACAGTTTTACATTCCCACAAGGAATGTCTGGTAGTGAGAAGCCAGGATTATGGACAAATGACAGTAGTGTTTTCAGCTGCATTACTCCCTGAGGCTTTTCCCTGTTCCTCATGTTCAAGGTCAAAAGGTAGAAAATTTTTTACTCTTGTTCTGTATACCAAAGATGGAAAAGGAGCTGCAAATGAATTATATGTTAGCATCCTACATTGGGAAGGGCACTAATACAGAGTGCAATTAAATACATAGTGTATCTCATTGCTCTCACATTTAAAGTTAGGCCAATTTCTGAATACCTAATAACTAGGGCATATGAGAAGTGCTGCCTTGTACATTTTAAATTTTAAACCAGATGTTTTAGTTCAATGGGAAGCTCATAATCAAGGTAGAACCCACTTGTAAGTCCACATTATTGAACATCTGATGTCTTTCCCATTAATATCAAAGGTATATTACCCAGTTACTCTGTGGGAATAATATAACTTTCTTCCTAATGAACATGAGATGAACATAAATAGAATTTCAGTATTAACTAAAATTAATAGAGGAAACATATTCTAAGTAGGTATGTTGAATTAATTCAGAATTATTTTTTTTCACTTTCATTATACCTATATGGCTGCCTAAATACATATTTTATGTGATCGACAAACTACTAATCTCACTTAATTTTGCAAGGATTCATGTTGAAGAATCTATTTTCATTCAGCCTGTGATAAGTACCATCAGACTTTATGAGTCTTGTAGGTACACATAGTAAAGACAGCAAAATAATTAATATTTCCTTAGTTTTGTTATGTTCAAGTATTGTCCAAGAAGCATTGAAAATTTTGTCATGGTTCACTAGTCAAATCACAGAATAAAACATGAATATAAGATTTTTCTATTAGTAGAAGAATCAGTACATTATATTGGAGTATAAATACATTTCAGTAGTTTTCAGTGAATTTTATCTTATGCCCTTACTAAAATAATTTCACTTTCAAATTTACTAACTGCTGCAAATTCCTCATGGAAAAAAAGTGAGACTTTCCCATTTTTAAAGAAGACACCAGTGTTAATGCTTGTTATGATGGACAGAAGTTTTAATTATACACAAGTATAGGAACTGTATTTCTTCAAATACTATGGGATTTTAAACTTCCTTTTTTTTTTTTTTTTACCCCATATGAGAAATAAGAGATATGGAAAAATACGATTTTCTGACAACTACTCCCATAGGTTATCTTTGATGTTAAAATCCTATTGTGATACAGTGAAGTGTAGTCTTGATAACTATTCCTGTCCTCTGAAAATAATTGTTTGGATATAAAACAAATTTAATTACTTTTTTTCATAAAAGTGCTTAGAAATCATATTTGGCACAAGATAGCAACCTTGATGGAGCTGGCACCCAAAAAATGAACTGAAACAACCCTGTAGAATTAATCTGTAAGTGCACTTACTGGCAAAATTTTCCTAATCTTTGTTATAGCTGCCTCATGCTCTATTCTGTTCATGCCTACTACCCATTGATGGGATCCAGTTTTATGATTTTGAAAAAAAGAGAGAAAACAAGCTTGGGTGACTAATTTTTAATATAGAGAACACTGAAAATACTACAAAAAATAATTCATTGCTTCTAAATTTTCTTTAAAAAAAAAGACTTTGGTGGAACTGATGCTTACAGAACCCCAGGCATCTAGAATTTTTATGGAAATTCTAATGTAATCCTGGCCATAAGAGTAATAATAATGACACCTGCATATTTCATTTGGTTGATATATTTGCTTCAGTCCCAGTTAGACTCATACTGTACTTACCAAAGTAAGAACTTTTCATTTGATAACTTATTTTCTCTTTCAGTAAATATCCTTTAATTATTGTTGCGTTTGCGTTTTTTTCTTTGACTTATTGTCTATGTATGTTCAAAGGCACTATTTTTTAGTGGTAAAATTGCCATTGCTATCATATTATAACTTCTAATAATGAGCAAACTGACTAACTACACCTGCTCTGACCAGCTCAGTTTATCTCTCTATACCTCTCACTTTGCAAGCTCCAAATATGCAAGACATTTATTTGACAGTTTAAAAAGAAAAAAAAATTGACAGACAAGGTAACTGTATCAGTTGATATTGCTTTAATGGAAATGGATTGAAACTGTTAAATAGCAATTTTTACTTAAATGCAGCAAATCAATGTGAGCTTAATTTTAATTGTTCCAACTATTCCACAAGGAATACTAAGTAGTTTTGTTTACATGATTTTAGGATTCTGATATTAAAAATATACAAACTAAGAAAGTGTCAGCTATGTGTGGGAAGGTTGTAACTATGAATCTAGACCAAGCATCATTCAAAAGGCTTGTCTTCCCTATGTCAGAATTGAGCTTGCAGTATTCAGTATTTTTTCTTCTTTTATGGTAGTGGGAAGGTAAAGAGTGAGGCTACTTTGTTTTCTGGAAAAAGGTGCACAATGAATGGATTAACACGTGAATATGAAATATTCATTTATACATAAAAGTCATCCTAACCTGGAAAAGGTTTAATAACCTGCATCAATGGTAGACCACACATTGAGGAAGTGTTTATTCACAACAGCTCCTAGATGTAGCACTGAAGAAAAAAGTCCAATGATCGCTGCTGTGCTTGGTAATATGCCAAATGCTTCCTTGATAGGAAATGCACCATTACTTACTTGACTGTCAGCAGAGCAGAAACCTAAAGTCCTGAACTTGTCACAGCTTTTCTTCCTCTTTAAAGTATTCAGCTTCTTCAGCCATTCAAATCTAACACTGAAAGCTGGATTCTGCCCAGTGCTCCCTTGGCACCTTTTCCTACCCTTTCCTGTTCGTGTTCTAAGGGAGCTTATCTTTTGCTGGGACATTTTAAAAGCTTCATCAGCCTACATTTGTTATTGTAGCTGAATCCTCTATCCTTCTGTTGGTATCTGTGAACTATATGCTTTCCTGATTGGAAATGTTTATTCTATCTTGAGAGTCCTAGAAGACATTTTAATACTTGACCATTCAGACATATGTGTGACTCTAGAAGCATAATAATTTTGTTTCCATAGGAGGTGTCTAGCTTTTAGCCCTGTGACAGTACCAAAAAGAGGTTAGTTGGTTGTAATTAATGTTTCTTTAACTAGGTCATCAGTGTAAAATCTAACTTCAATGGTAATTAATTGGCACTTAAGCAAATATTCAACAACTCCCTTGTTAGTATCATAAAGGCATCAGCTTTGTAATTAGCAGACCCAGGCTTACTCCACTCCAACAAATTTGGAAAACATAGTGCACGATATGTATTTCGCTACGGTTTTAATTCACTTAATGTAACACAGAGAAGAATTTCAAATGAATGTATAATTTCATTATTTTTTATTTTAAATTATGATTAGTAGAACACGCTTTGTGACTAGATTCTACTCCAATATTCTACCAATCTCTACTAAAGGTCTAAAACCATCATAAATTCTTTAAAATAGAACTCAAATGGCTAATATTACAAACGTAATTTTAATATATTCTAACTGATTCTTAGGAGACACCAGAGAAATAACCACCCTAGCTATTATTCAGAAGTCATTACATTATGCAAAAATATACAGTTGTTATTTTTATTCTTAGGACAAGATGTGGATTTTCTCTTTGATTTTGCTTTTTTATGCCACTAAGATTGTGAACAGAAACCAGAATTGTATTAACATTATATTAATTTACTAGCTACAGTGGCATTGAACTTATTTTTTTCTGTTACTAGCAGAAGGCCACAGGCTGTGGGCTGCCCTGCCCGTGCAGGTCCCAGGGGTGGCTGGGCTGCCCTTGACCTGAGCAGGGCTGATCTGGGTTTACCAGGCGCTCCGTAGCCAAGTGCCCATTGCCCAGCCTGTCTGAGCTCCAGCTCTGTGGGTGCCACCGGCGAAGGGGCTGACAGCCCCAGGCCAGTCCCTGGGGGACAGACAGCCCCTGGGGGACAGACAGCCCCTGGGGGCTTTGGAGTGCTATGGGGAAGCTTTCATTCCTTCCCTAGGAGCAGGTGGAAGGGAGAAAGTTGGGGTAAGAAAGTATACAAAAATTGTCAAGTGTAGGATGCAGGGCACATTGGAAGGGTGAACATAATACCAGGGAAAATGGGTAGCTGCTAGGATGGGCTTTTTTAAAAAAATAATTTAAACTGTAACGTTGTTGAGAATTTTCTATATATCATGATATACACTTTTAGACTGTTAAAACATGAATTTGACTAACAATAAATTCTTGGCTCCACATAAGTGTGGTGTGTTCCCTTCTGGTCTTGCAAGATACTGTGCGTAAAAAACATTATGCGCACTTCATTAGATGGCGCTTTCAGGAAGATGTAGTATTTCTCTGCTGCTTATATTATTTAAGACACTGTTAGCACATAGTAAATAAATAGTCACAGAGGTACAAGTGCATTGAGAAATCCCACCAAAATGTTTGGCAGTGACATTTAAGGAAATGTTTGAATTGAAACAAATTTGTATGGCAAAATGAGGTGATACTCTAGGTTATGTGATGATAGCATGAAGCAAAGGCACAAATACCTCTGTGGAAAAGAACAACCTTATTTCTCGTTGTAAGCTTGATTTTTAAACAAGTAGTAAGGATTCATTTGCCATAACGTGGCCACCAAATGTCATTTGAGATTCTGTAACGTACGGTGCCTGGTATCCGGTCGCTGGTACAGAAAAGCCCATGTCTGCCCTAGGCGCGTGTTGTGTGCATACCTCAAAACCCTAGGCCAGCTCAGGGGCTACGTGTTCTCGTTTGGTAGTTGAACCCCAGAGTTTCGAGTAGGGTAACCAAGACAGCACTTTGCTTAAAATAGTAAATGAACAGTCCTGAGGACCTCAGGGAAATATCTTACTGGACACATTATCTCTCAGTAAGAGTCATACTCTGTTTAAAACTGTTTGAATAGAAAGAATTCTCCTTTTTTCAAATTAGCTAGTCTCTGGAGAGACTAGAACCAATCTTAAAGAGGAAGAGATCGGGCTGAAAATGTATATTGAAACCAGGAAGAATTAAATGGGCGCTGCCTTTCAATGTTTTTTTGCTGTACTGGCCACTTCACATAATTAAATATTCCAGTATCTCTGGTAGGCAGCCAAACACTTCTATTCTTCATAAATTTGCTATGACTCAGAGGCACCCAATGAGGCTTATGGCATGAGAAAATGTGGATGATTGTTTTTTCCAGCTGTATGACCACATAGTATCTTAATACTAATGAAGTCTCTCAGATTCATCCTGCTGATGCAAGTCCAGAGGGATAAAATGCCTTCTTTAAGTCTGCCACCAGTATGAGTTCCAGTATTTAATAACATCAGAACTGGAGTCAATCCCACATATCCTTCCTGGTGGTCACAATTGCGATGGAGAAGCTGAATTGTTTTTCTGACTTTTTAAATGCTTTTGTAAAATGCTTTTGTTCTTTTATTTATAAAGAAATATTTTAATTTTTGAAAATGTAGTTCTCTGTATAAATGCATCTTTTAGTGAATTAATAGGAGCATCCAGTTACTATGAAGCTTACATAGAATCACCTTACTTTCTAACCTGTTTATCGTCTCATTTTGGCTTCTTTAGTGTCCTGTGCGGATTCTTTTACTAAAAGCTGCAGGTACCAATAGGGAGAATATTTGACTTAATTTGCTAATTTCATTAGATTACAAAATGGTTTTGGCACATGCCTGTGGGACACATATCTTTGGTATTATGAATGTCTCCAGATTTTGTCTGACCAAAACTGATTTTTTCACAGATATTGAAATAGAATTATGAGGCATAGAGGATCAGATAGTTGCATCTAAAAGGCAGTTTGTTAGCTGCTAGTTCATGCCTGTAAGTCAACACTTTAATGCCTTTAAGATTCTAGCGTACACTTAAAGCTTATCAATTTAGTAGATTGCTAAAGTCAGTTAATATCACAGAAATGCTTAGGATAGAACCAAACAGAACAAAAGAAAAAAAAAAAAAAAGCATGCACTAGACTTCACTTGCTTCAAAAATATGTACAACTGAGATTTATGTTTTAAAATAAGGTCATGCTTGGCCATACATTTCCATGAAATTTAACATCAAGCTTTCCCATATACATGCATAAGAATATGAGAATTTGGTTTTCCTTTTTTTTTTTTCTCTAAAGAAAACTATCAAAGCTTTGAAGTATAAAAAAAATCCTATTTAGCATGGAGATATGAAAGTATCTATGAGTAAGTACACAGAACTTGCAAATCTGACATTCAGAATAAAAATACAATTCACTGTCTTGGCATAAATCAACCCGTGTGCAAGACCTTCCTGGGAGGAAGGAGGGAGGATAGAAAACTTCGAGAAGTTAAAGCAATTTGCTGTTTTTAAAAATAAGTTAACAATAAAACAGCATCAAGGATGAAGAAAAATCATGTTAAGCCATCTGATAACAGGAAGAACCTTCTGTTAACATTCGTTCATATTTAAAACAAACCATCAGTCAAGACATCTGCAGAAAGCATACATTCAGTTGTTGCTGAGGAGACTTGGTGTTTCAGTCCCATAGGCTCCTTTTCCTATAGCTTTACTGAAGTTTGCATTCACGTTTACAGTTTATTTGAACAACAGAATCCGTGGGTTTTTTTCTTTGTCCTCCTGATTTTTCTGTTTATATAAAACCAGATTGGAGGATTGTTTTAAAATAATGGAGAAGCTGTCTATTTGTTTTACAGTCAGTCTCTGGTTTGTACTAGCTCTATGCCCTTAGGTCATACTCATGGTTTTTAGAAGCTATGCTCTTGTGGAGTTCTTTACTTATAAGTAGAAATGATGAGAAAACAAAAACATTTTCAGTCACTAAACACGTTTCTTTCTTTTTTGAAATATTTATGTTAACAGAACTTTGTTGTAAATATATTTATAACTTCTATTACAGGAAGGGTTAATATCTACATAACACCAAAAATCACTTTGGGAATGGCTAGTGTTACAATTTTTCCTTTTAGAAATTTATTTTTTATATAGATGAAAACAGGCTTTGAATATGCTGAAGTTTATTTCTTCTGAGAGAATTACTTTGATATAGGCATTTCTAATAATCTACTGCTTTGAAAACACCAGTTAGTCTTAGCGCAGTGTTCTGGACACTATCTACACACTTACATTGTGTTGCTACCTTAACTTTTTTGCTACAGGGTTGCACTTTGTGATGTTGAAGGACGTTCATTAGAGATAATATCTTAGCAATAAAGACAAGCTAAATAAAATTATTTAAAGTACAGAAGACCCCTTACTTCTAAGATAGACAACATTACACTAATACTCTGATTTCAGTAGAGGAGCACATAGGGTGCATGCTCAAATTTGTGATTAGTAAAACCTGAGTTTTATCATCAGCCTTCAACAACCCATTATTTTCTCTAATAACAACTGTAAATCATTCAGATTGTTCACAAGTGTAGCCATATATATTTAAATGTGTCTACACTGAGGACTGTGTTTACTGTAGACATATGTGAATGACATTTGCTCAGGTAGCCAGAAGCAATCCAGCTCTGACAGCCTGGAGCTCAGAGTGGTTCCATTTACACAGTTTTCTGACAGATTGAATCAACCTGCAGGAAGGTGCATTGTCTATCCTGCTTTACATATAGCATGCATAAAGTAGCATACAGTGTAGGTTAATAATAGTTTGGGATATATGTACACAAAGAAGTTAATTAACATTTTAAAGAAAAAAAAACAGAGAAGCAAAATGGATGAGAAAAGGATGGGAATAGGATTCAGTCTCTGAAAGCGGATATCTTTCAGCCCTTCAAAAAGAACTAGAGCAAGTCTGATGGCATATGTTCCAGTTTAAGAAAGCTTCTAGTATTGTGTTTATCTCGCACCGTCCCTCTGGGACAATGGTGAGTTTTACACAGTATAATTTATTTATTTAAAGCATCACTAGCCTTAAATAAAAGGAAAGGGATAGGAATGGAAGAGTCATCATAACTTACTTCTCTTTCAGTAAGGTATTGAACTTCATAGAAATATATGGTGTGAAATATATATACATCTGCATTTTCAATATGGCTTCTCAGAAAAGGCAGGTTTTTAACTTTTTTATTCTTTCACTCTTTTATATTTTTTATTATTCTAATATTGGAATTTCTCTTAATCAGTTGAAGTACAATCATTAATAAGTTGTTTTGTCTGTATATAAAGGCTATATACATAGACATATATATAGCATAAATATATAGCATATATACAGGTTACATACACTATGCTAAACAGATACTGAAAATTTGTTTAGCCATTTCATTCTTCTGATTTGAAATAAAAACAGATCATGTGGGTCCATTTTCTGGTCTGAGGGCCTGTTCTGTTAGAATGGCCTGAGTTAAAAAAGAAAAAAAATCATCATTAATACCTAACTTCTGTGTGAATTCACACCCCCTATTTATATAAGAAGGAAACCTAAATTTATGCTCTCAATTTATTCTAAATTTATCTGCTCCAGCCAGTGTGTCATATCCCAATTTCTCAGGACAATGGCTCAGGTTTGCTGATTCCCACGTCAGGATTAAGGTGAAATGACACCAGGGATCCGTTAACTCTAAAAACTCACCTTTTATTCGCTCACAGCAAGAATTGGCATGCTCATCACCAACACTAGTATGCTCACAAAAAAACCTGGCATGAAGCTATGTCAGTAAACTGTGTAACATGTGCTAACCACACATCACCAAACATATATACAGGCCTTGCTTATTTAGGGATCAGTTCAGGGAAGACGACAAGAGGAGCCCTCCCGTTGAGTCACGAGGTTGAGTGCAGACCCCCTTGCTTTCTAGACTCCTTCCCAGAAAGGAGCCCAGCGGTGGCTGGATCTGCTCCTAGTCTCAGACTTGGTCAACAGTTTATGTCTGAAGGGTTGAGGTGTAGGGATTACAGAAAAGGGAAAGAGAGGAAAANTCCTTTGGGCAGGCACTCGAACTCATTAGGCTAATTAGGTAGCCTTTGGGACGTGGGCTTGGGCGAGGTCATTCATTGTTTGGGGAGTAGCTTCCCCTTCCCTGCAGGCGAGATCTTTGGCCATGCACGGTGATCTGCCCTGCTCAGCACATCAGGACAGGGAGCTGTGCACCCTCCAGCAGGACCTCCCCCTCCTGTTGCTGATGGGTGCTGATGGGCTGCTTTTCACCTGGGGTTCCTTGCTGTGCCAGAGTTCGTTGTTATGCAGAGTTAGTGGTTAAGCAGAACTTCCCCCACCACAATGTTTGAGACATTAACTCTTTCAGTCTCTCACACAGTGCTAAAGAAAACTACCAGTGTGAAGCTCAGGCTTTCTGAAACTAAAATTAAAGCTGACGTCCTTTTGAATTCAGGATGAACACTCACGTCTCCCTGCCTCTATTCGCACCATTGGCTCTGTCTTCCTATTCCGTATCATCACTGGACTATTTCATTTTCACTCATTAGTCTCCCCCCTTGAGAGGTATGCCTGGAATTACCCATGGGCAGATGAGTCTCTTGAGCAGTCAGTTCCGTGGAAATTGCTTATAGGATGGTGTGAATGAATCCTGAACAATACCTGTGGGCTCTGGCTGAGGCATGAAGACTAACAAAACCACCGCAGTTGCTGTAATAATATAGAGATATTGTAGTACCATCAGCAGTGTTGCCATTGACGCACATTTAACACTGGGCTAAATTGTGATCTTTTATAAATGAACTGTGTAAATGCTAATGGCCATATCTTCAACAAATGTAAAGGAAATCACTGTATCTATCACTGCTTTGGGGAGATGCTTGGTCAGGTGGGACTTTGCCAACCCTTTATGATTTCTCTGAATCACATGTGGGTATCTGAAAACCTCTGAAGGCATTCTTTATATTTCACTGTTGGGCCCTAAGTGAGCAAGATGTTTATAGAGATACTTAATCTGAAGCATCTTTAGAATGCCACTAGCTTCACTGGGATTTCTCATTTGCTTGCAATTTAGGTATGAATTTAAATAGCTAAATGAAGGATTGATTGAAAACACCTTTAAAACATGGTTCATTAATAGATATAACTGTGCAGTAGCAGAATCCTGTAGATCCCATCCAAAAACCATAACTGTAGTTTTGTGGGAAGTCCTGTGCAAGGAAATATTTTTAAGGAATGAAGTTTACTGGATCTCCTCTATCCATATTATCACTGACAAATGATTTTTAGTGCCATGTTTGTAAATGGATGATATTGTTTTAAAACTTCTAATTCTATATACTTTCACATGGGAGAGCTAAACTTTGTTCCTAAAAAAAGACAGCTTTTATAATTTTCATATAGAAGCAGTCCTTGTTACACCTTCTAGTTGTCCCTCAATGAAAGGAGTATTTCATATATTTCCATATTATATACTGACACAGTACCTAAACCCCTTATAAGCCTGGAAAAACTCTCCTAGGTCTTTAGAGCTGTGTTCAATCTCAGCACATACAACTGAGTCCCACATACAACTCAGCACATACAACTTCCCCAGAAGAGGAAGGTGATCCCTTGAGAAAAATCTGTGGCAAAAAAGGGGAAAAGTGCAAGGCAAAAGAATGTAGCCTCTGTACTGAGATGTTATGGAAACTGTTAAATTATTCTTTTGCTGAGGGATATATTGAAGAAGCCTAACTGAACCACTGAGGGAAATACAACAAATCTAATGAAGGACCAAGGAATTATATTTGTTAACAGTTACTATTTAAATTATTTTTATTATTTTAAAATGGCAAAAATAATGTGACTTGATGAAAATGTAGAAACAATACTGTAGCAGACATAGATATGCTGTATTGTGTGAGGAAAGGGTGTTCCCTGTATGATATGCATTTTATTCTGATAATGTAAAAAAAGGAACCATTGCTGGTTTTGAAAAGGTTTCCCAGACTTGAGAAAGTTTTTCCTTACTAAACTTGTTAGAATGTTTAATTTTTATAATTTAACTTTTTAGAGTTTTAAAGGAGCCATGCAAGGAGAAGAAAGGACAGGAAAGATATGAGAAGGCAAAAACTATAGCAACAGTGGTCACACATTATTTGAAATCAATCACCTTAAATATGGTTTTGATAATGGATAACAAACAAAATCAATGTTTGCTTGGAATTCCTGACATGAACTCCATTGACCACACCCAGACTAGGAAAGCTATTTAATTTGGGGGGTCTAGATACAGAAACCTGGCTAATGTCCTGCCTCTAACTCACAGTGAGACCCCAGCACACTTGACCCCTGCCAGTTCTCTTATTTCTGCACAAAAGCAAGCCAGGGAATAGCTCAAGCAGGGCTCAGTTGTGCTCCAGCAAGAATGCTTTCAATAGTGATTTCAAAAAACAAATTCATCCTTAAATAAAGCAACTGAAAGCACTGCTAGATGAGAGTCAGCTGGTGACAAAGAGTAAAGGCTGGCAATATTCAAATCAGTGAGAACAAATACCTGTGTGTGGGTTTGAATATACTTTAAATAAGAGGTATTGATTCAATGCTAGTTCCCTGAAGATGTAGAAAGTCCCACTTTGACAAACTCTATTTTTGCTAGGATCCCCATATTAGTCTATTCAGAGGCAGAAGGGATTAAATTAAAAACAGACAGAACCCATCAGTTGTCAAGCAGGGCTATAAATGGCATCCTTTATCCTGACTTGTAATTTTCTGACTGCATAACTTTGAAGACAGGCAATCTATTTTACTAGGAGACAAGAAAGAGAGAAAGAGGTCTAACTCAGAACACTGGTGGGGGGGGGAATACCTTGTAATTTTCCCAATATTTTTCTGTCCCTTTTATGGCAGCATATATCTACATTCAGTGCAGTTATTAAACCACTATTAGATATCTCACATACACTAATATTACATATCATCAAATGCACCAACTCTGTTGATCTTTAGTTTTTATACAAAGCCTTAAAGATTGAAAGTCTCATGAGCTGAAGAAAAAAGAAACTCAAATACAAAATTATGAAGTATGTTTGGTGTAAAAATACTATTGTCATGTTATTAAAATAGCATATACTGATTGTCACATAAATGATAGCACACTTGTGTGGTGTAGGCTTTATTTCAGAATATAGTGATAGATTTATTGAACAAGGACCATTTCTGGGGGGACATTCATGATGATCTGTGTTTTGATAGTTCTGATTGACAACAGTATTGTGCAAAAGTTTAGGAGCCCTTATCAAAAAAACTTTTTTATTAGGCATATGCAGATAAAGTTTATCTTATATATAGGCTGTAGCCATTTATGTGAATATAAACTGCTTTATTTTCCCAACATATTAAAAATCCTTGCCATTCCATGTTTCTGATACTCTCATTTAGTGTTCCTAGCAGCCGATTAAGTATATATCAGATTTTCTTCTCTTTATCTCAAGACAAATTGTATACTGCTGACTAATGATTAAAACTACCACTTTCAAAGGTCATATTGAATAATTCATAATTTCCCATGGCTAACTTCTCACAAATTATTAAGAACAAAAACTAGCCAGTGTTTAAAAAGCAAATTTTTTACCTTCTCTTGCTGTTAAGTCAGCTTGTGACATCTCAGTTATTAACAAAACTTCAGTATTCTGATGAGTTCGGTGGCTGGTTCATCACTCTGCAAAGCAGGCTACTCAATTCATGTATTTTTTAAACCTAGCAGGGTTTATTCCTTTGGTGTATTTTGTATCAGACCTTTGTCTTTTTTAGACTATTTATCATTTTTATGACCATGATTTCTCTGTTCCTACAGAAGAGAGTATAACATAAAAATACCCTTTTTAAAAGAAATTAAATTGTCTTTGTTTCTTCATAATGAAAAGTACAGCTAAGACTAATCTTACGGGTAACGACCTAAAAGAATGTATCCTACATATTTTTTGAGATGCTTTTTCATTGCCTCAAATATTTCCAATATAGTCCTTTGCTGAAAAAAACTCTGCCCTACTTCGAATTTAAATACTTATGCTTTTGAAAGAAATAATCTGATTAACTGTTAGATATGTTGACAGTAATAATGGATAGAAATAAGAAAACTGTTAATATTATGAAAAAGAGGGCTACTCATCTTGATTTTGAAAGTGCAGCTTTTAGTAGTATAAATCGCTAATGGTTGATTTATTTCTTTTAATAAAAATAACCTTAGTATTTCTGAAACAGTAAACTGCTTTTGTGTACTGTTGAAAAAGTGTATGTGTATAATTCTTACTGTATTGGCTTTGGCTGGGATAGAGTTAAATTCCTTTTTAGTAGCTTGTATGATGCTATGTTTTGGATTTGTGATGAAAACAGTGTTGATAACACATCAAAATTTTAGTTATTGCTTACACAGAGTCAAGACCTTTTTTTGCTTCTCACCCCACCCCACTAGCAAGTAGGCTGGGGGGGCACAAGAAGTTGGGAGAGGACACAACTGGGACAGCTGACCCCAACTGACCAAAGGGATCTTCCAGACCATATGATGTCATGCTCAGCAATAGAAGCTGGGGGAAAAAGAAGAGGGGAGTGGGGGGACGGACAGACATTCAGAGTTATGCTGTTTGTCTTCTCAACTGTCATTTTGTTGGATTCTAATTTCCCTGACCGATTTGACTATGACATGGACCAAGCTTTTCAGAGCTGTTGTGTGTCTCATATAGATCTAAAGTTATTTTAATTCTGGCAACTTTGAGGGAACAACAACAAAAAAGTATTGTGGTTTAAAGTGTGGAGGCCTTTAAAGGCAAACACAAAAATGTTTCTAAATATGCCAAGGCTTAGATCCCACAACAGAAGAAAAGATATGGAAATACTTTGACCAAGATTAATATGAAAAAAAAATATGTCAGTTTTTGCCTAGAAATCTAAACCAAAGTTTGTATCCTCAGTTTCAACAAAAATAAGTATTTTCTTGAGAGATTTATTTCCTACCAACAATCCTATCATTTTATTTTAAATACTATAAAAGAGAAATAAATGGTGAATAGATTTCTCTTCAGTGCTACAATGGTGAAACACTCATCTACACTCTTGATGTTAAACTTAGGCACATGCATATCACTGTTTCTTAAATATCTAGTATATGACAGAATTTGCCAAAGTTTGAAATCAAACACTGTGGTATCTGTGTTTTGAGTTAGTCCCTGTATTCCATGAAAGAAGTGTGGTCTTGGTTAGCCAACTCATTTTGGAATATGTACATAAATGAAGTGATCACTTTCATGGCATTCTTCATTCCTTCAGCAGTTCCTTCATTACCTTTAGTAACAAGCTAAGCAAATTGAGCAGCTTGGACTTTTCTCTCATCATAAATCTATGGCTGCTGTAATTTTTGCATTGGTTTGATAACTGCAAAGAGGAAAAGCCCAGCAAGATACACTCTTCAGAGGATTCCCTCCACAGTCAAAAGCAGTTGTATGGGTTTTGCAACAGAGGCAGCAGGGGTGAATGCTGAAGACAAGTAATACTGAAAGAACTATACATTTCTGGACTTCTCCACGATCTAAATTTATTTCACAGGGGAATGAAGAGGGCAGTCTCATCTGAAAAGCTTTGGAAGTCTTCAATTTCATGAATTAAAAGTTTAGGGTGTTACCTTTGTTTTTCTTCCTCTCTCCACATCCTTACCTGCTCTTGAATATATAGCATAAATGCTCTTGCTATTACTTTGCCAGCTCTCCAGATTTTGAAATTGTACAGTTACATAAAAAACAACTACTCATCCAGCTAGTTTCACAAGTGAAACGATGAGGCCTATTTTAAGATAAGTCAAATATGTAAGATAATAAAAAAAAAGTGGAACCATTTGTGTAATTTATCTACTCCAGCAATTCAATGTTGAGGTAATTATCTTATTTCTGCTTTGTTTCATGTGTCAGCTATAAGGCTTTCAAAGAACCTTCTTCCTTCTTCCCTACACTAATTTGCAAAATTTTTAGTTCTTCCTGATCAGCTAACTAGCTTAGTGTTACAGAAATCGTTCAGTATTCTCATTAGTGACGATATGCTCAATTTTTAAAAATCAGGTTTAATTAAGTGCTTGTATTTATATCTTTCCACAGAATGTGAAGCAACATCAGAAAAGCAGATGGGCAAGCAAAGCAGCACATACTTAAACACTGATGATCATTTGATAATAAACCACTTGGGCTGGAATTTTAAAATGTGCATAGTGGAATTAGGCACCTAAATTTCAAGAGGAATACTTTTCAAGAGGAATTATGACTTGATCTAAAAAGAATCTAATGAACTTAAAGGAGACAGTAGTCAGATCTCCAGCATCTAAATTGAAAACTGTAAAATTTCTCTGTACAATGACAGCCTTTCCTGAGTCGTATCTGAAATGTTTTGGAACCTATGCTTTTGGCTTAAAATTTCTCTGATTACCTACACAATTTATAGGGACTTGTATAGATAGTTTTGCTGACTGATTTTCTTTTATTGTGAAACTTAGCGAACATTGACTGGCTTTACGTGATTCTTGGACACAATATACAGCAGCTATATACAAACTAGAGGTACTATTATATATGAGATCAAAATACACAGTGTGTAGTTGCAGTTATTTTTCATTCTAAACTGCAGAAGTATTTGGAGTGTTGTGGCTTGGTGAAGTTTATTATGAAGTTTTCCTGTTTGTAATAAAATAGTCATAAATACTGTAAATGGGAGTTAGTTTAACCTCAGCATACAGAGCGCTCAAAAGCCTAGCAAATGTAACGACCTTAGGAAGTTTATTGGATTGTACATGAAACGCTTGTAGCTGCCTGGAAGCTAACAGGCTTCTAGTGTTGCATCCAGAGCCTTTGGGGAAGGAAGACACAAAGGAAAAAAAAATCACTTCCGCAGTGTGTGTGCAAGACTATGAAATATTTTCTTTGTTCTGAATTGATCACGAGGATATAGAAGTATCTTGGCAAAGGAAGAATAGGAAATCACTCATCTGGTAAAATAAACAAAAACCAAATTAAAAAAAACCAGACAAACAACTCAACTAAATCCAAGAACTCTCATTAACTGATGTGACAAATTTCCTGTTGATTTCACCCAGCTGTCATGAAGATGCACCATTGTTTTGCTAACTGTACTACCAGAGAATTCTATTACACAGGGAAAGAATGGAGTTCTGTAATAGTTTTACCTGTTCTTTTACACACTGGAAATACTGTTCCTCTTACTTGTTTTGTATAGCAAGTTGTTGTCTTTGTCATGGGTGAGTGAGTCATTAATTACATATAGGACCAGATCATCAGCTGGCAACTAACCTTGCTCATGAAATCACTAGACCATTGAAGGATCTGGTACATTATTATTATGCAGTGCTACTGTATTATCTCTAGTTACTGTAATAAACAGATTGGGAGGATGTTTTACCCCTGTGTTGTATTACCCATATATTCAGTCCAACTCCTGGTAGCTGAAAAGATTAGGGAAAAAAAGTATGTAATGACTTGACTGATGAGTATGTCTATTGAAGCGTGTAAGTGAAAGTGCCCGACTTACACCTGGAGAGAATTAATCAACCAAAAGCAATGCCAGGTAGGATATTATATGTTTGCAAAGTACATACTCAAAATGAAGTGAATGTTTTATTAGGAGGTTATGATTCAAATGTTTAGTTTGATCCCTTATTATTGCTGCTCACACTAATTTTTTTCCCTTCACTTAATCTCTTCTCCCTGAAATCCACCTATTATCAGGCCATAATTCTTGCTTCTTATTGTATTCTAATGAATATTAGTTCATTTTAGTCCTTGTGTTGGTGACTTTGCATGCTATTATTGCTAATGTGGGTTAATAGTCCAATACATTTAATGGTGTTTCACCGAACTCTACCTGTACAGCTATGCTGCATAGTAGAAACTTTTGAGTTAAGCGAATATAGACCAAATATATACATTCTTTTGTAATTATGTTTTTTGAGATACATGGAAAAAAAAACTTACACCAAGAACATGAATGTGTCGGAAGTTAGGAGCAGAACAATCTGAGCTGAAAGAGGACAGGAAATGGTGGGGGATGAAGAGTTTTGGGGAAGAGCCAGGAGATATAAGGGAGGAAGAAACAACCATTGAGGGCTGCAAGAGAGACAGAAGTGGATGAAACCATCGTAGCAGGGAGGAGAAAGAACAGTGTGGCTCAAGAACAGCAATGATTCAAGGCTCTAGAGAAAGAAAGGAAGATTAATGTTTGTAAGCTAGGTGAGAGGAGGAAGAAAAGGAAGAGCAGGGGAAGAAGAATGGTTATATCTGAAAATTAGGATATTTGTAATTGTGCAATTTATTACTATTGTTTTAGTAGCACTATTGATAAAATAACCTGACAAAATAAATGAGCTTCATTCTTGGACTGGATGGATGCAAAGTACTATTGATATTACCATATGACAGGATAACAAATAAGAGTACACACATTCAGTTGAAATTTCTTTCTCGGGAAAAATGATGATTACTCAGTCCCTTAAAATGTAAACCACTCAAATCCATGTGTTAAAATGAACATCATGTGTCAAGTTGGCAATATTGCTTACAGTTAACACTATCTGTGAAATAATTTTGACACTGCACTGTATTCTCCTGTGGAAAGTTCATTTAGCCCTGGTTTAAACTATTTGGTCAGGCAATAGCAGAAAAGTCAAATCACGAAACCCTCAAATTACAAATTATAGAAAGGATTACTAACAATATCTTTAAAATCCCAGATTCCCAAAAGGATTTAGAATCATAAATTCCTCTGTAACCAAGGGGAAATAGTTGCATAGCTGCTTTTGTTAATCTGTGCCTTTATAAACATTTAACTGTCTAAGCAAGACATTTGATGAAAAATTCAAGGAAAGGAACAAGCTTATAAAAATAACAATCTAATCTTTTTTTTATGAATAAAGAATTTCACTCACAGAGGAAATGAATCACTTTCTTAGGATATTAACTAACAATAGCTTTTTCCAAGGTTTTGATTTGTGTAAGGCCATGCTTCTTTCCTTTGCCTTTGCTGCTACTTACTCAACACTTATGACCTTGTTTACCTACAGATACTATACCCATTAAATTCTGTTATTACAGTCTTTATTCAGCCTCATCAACTTCTCCAAATGGAGTTGAGAGAACAGGAGAGGGGAGAAATATGAAAGTAGATTTAATAGGAATAGATAGTGATTCACAGTGTTTCATAGATACCATTAAGATAACAAATAGTGTATTCTTGATGAATAAATAGAGTTTTATAAAAGCCTTCCAGCTTGCTCCTGGTGATAGCTTTTAAAGTATAAAGAACTAAAGCATACATTTTCTTCAGTCAAGGTTGTACTATGCAGTCATGAGGACATTAATGTTCTAAGGGGCTCATCGAATGAATGTCAGTCTTCTTTTATACTCAGTAAATTTATCTTTCTTGGTTCATGAATTGAGAATAGATTACGATTTTTATGAACTTGTTCTGTTTGGCATTGTTCACTGGATGTTTTTGTGTGACCCTGCTGACTCCAACAAACACCAGTCATGATAGGATTGTGTGGGCATAACTTAGAGAAAGTTGGTGTAACAAGTCAAATACAATTGGTATTAGATAAATGAATGAAAAATTTTTGTCCCTTTTGATACCTGAGATGTATTGCAGTTGCATTGCAACCAGTACAGTAACTCTGTTCTACTTTTATAGTGCTTATATGCTTGAAACTACATAGACCCCCATCCCAGTTCAAATGGGTCTTTATAATCCCTTTCAATAGCAGAAAATTCAGAAATGTTAATGTTATGTGGGAATTCTATCATCTGCGTTCAAAATCTCCATCTTGTACGTACCTCACTTCTATGTTTAGACATCTTACCAATGAGTAGACTAAGGAGTAGCCACACTATCTGCATAAACATCCAATGTGGATTCTCTGACTTCTTTTCCACACCATTCCCCCTGATCCTCTTTGTGTCATGAAGTCACTACCTCTCTCTTGACAATATTGTCTTTCTATTGACTATGTAAGCTTCTTCAGTCTTCTCGGTGATCTTATAACAATATGTAGGTTTGGGGGCTGATAATCTTAGCCCCCAAATTATTACAATAGTTTTCATGTAAGATTAAATTAAAAATTACCATTTCAACTATATCTGTGATTGAGCATGCAGATGCCTGCTAAATATTTTTGTGTAATAAAAGATCATTTATGAATTCCTGTATTTACCCTAATTTTCCCCTATTTTTTCTGATTTTCTAGAATCAGACATTGGAGAGATTTCTTTTCTTTGTAGAGTCTGGGAGACATTATTACTCATAGCTGATACAGGGCTTTAAAGTGTCTTTTATTGCAAAATAAACACTTGAAATACACTGCTGGATATGAGGAATGGTCTGGATGGCAATGGTTTATAGTGACAATGCAATCAATTGTAGGTATTAGTTTTCAGTATAGAAACAATTTATGAGTCTCTTTGTCAAAATGAAGTTTGACTTATCTTTCTGATCAGCAGGACTAGGAATACCAAGGTCAGAGAAGACTGAAATAATTTGGAAAATGTCCGGTTTTGGTATTTGTTTGTTTTTTTCTCTCCAAATTTACATTCGTAATGCTTTGTATAATCGTGTGTGTTAAAAGGAAATTAAATTGTTGGAAATTTAATTCAGCTGATTCATTTTGGAGAAGCCTAATAAGAATAATTTTAATTATTTTGTATAGGATATATTTGAACCTTTCCAATGTCTACTTAAATCACTTTGCAAGCCCTTCTTTTAAAAGCCATGCATTGTAGTTTGAAAAAAAATATCAGAAAAAAGTGGTTATGATCTCTCATGAAATATTTTTTCCTATACAATAGTATTTCCCTTGATAATATGGAACTGTGTCTCATTGGAAAGGCAGTGAGTGAGCTTGTTTGTAATTTTTTTCATCAATACTGAAGGATATTTCTACTGATCTGGTAACTGTTCATAGCAAATTTTTGAATGTATGCAAAAATGTTTTCTAGCTTGTGCTATGTGAGAAAACAAACAGCATAAGTGGAGGAACTTGTCCTTGTAATCCACAGAACTCAGGAGCAGAATGAGAAGGATTTGATACTTTGAATTCTCTTGCATTGATGGTGTGGATCTACATTTATCGTCTGTTGACCTTCATAGCATAAAATGGAAATCCATGTAGAGTTTCATGGATGCATCAACAGTGAAGACATGTGTGGTAGGTTGACCCTGGCTGGGCACCAGGTGCCCACCAAAGCTGCACTATCACTCCCCCTCCTCAGCTAGACTGGGGAGAGAAAATATAACAAAAGGCTCGTGGGTCAAGATAAGGACAGTTTAATAAAGTGAAAGCAAAGGATGCGCGTGCAAAGCAAAGGAAAACAAATTATGTTATTCTTTACTTCCCATCAGCAGTCGATGTCTTGCCACTTCCTGGGAAGCAGGGCTTCAGTACGCGTAGTGGTTGCTTCAGAAGATGAGAAATGCCCCCCTTCCATTTCCCTTTTCTTAGCTTTTATAGCTGAGCTGATGTCATATGGTATGGAGTACCTGTTTGGTTAGTTTGGGTCAGCTGTCCTGGCTAAGTCCCCTCCCAAGATCTCGCCCAGACCCAGCCTGCCATTGAGGGGGCCAAAAATGTTGGAGAGATGGCCTTGATGCTGTGCCAGCACTGCTCAGCAGTAGCCAAAACACTGGTGTGTTATCAACACCTTTCTAGCTACCAATGCAGAGCACAGCACTACAAGGGCTGCTATGGGGAGAATTAACTCCATCTCAAAAAGACCCAATAAAACATGTACAAAACACAGATATTAAAACTATCTCATTGATTTTTTTTAAAGGAAATAGTTAATCTAAGGAAAGTAAGATCTATAAAGCAAAATATCAAAATATTGGTAGACAGCTGGGCATAAAATATCCTAGTAATCTATTAAAAAAATCAGCAATAATACACATTGAAAAGACTTTTGCGCATTCTTGCTGGAGAAGTTTGAATATTTTAAAGAATTCATTGTCACTTTGAAGAATGGATTCTTATTCTAGTCTGAGGCAGTACTGAGGGAAAAGTTGAATGCTACATTATGCTTGCTAAGGAACTAATGTGCATTATCTACTTTAGCAATATTTATAATTGGGGACTGTAGATGGTAGATGATATGTTAGATTACAAGCAGTGTCAGAAAGTAGAGGGCTCTTTCCATTAGCCAACTAAAATGCTGGACTTCATGTTCCCTCAGATGGAATTTAATTTGTAATAGAATACGTGATTATGAAGTGTATGTTCATAGATGGTTCTTTTGCTATATGCCTGTCGTATGCATTAAGTAATCTCTTACAAGGTAAGCTGTACAGCTGTACCATTGTAAGTCCGATTAATGCGGAAAGGCATTAAGAATGTGTCTGAAGGGGTGAACTGATTCTGTCAAGGGTCAAGTGGAATAAAATATGAATAACAAATACATTACTTTTAAGAATCTTCATCCTTTCACCCCTTGCTATCTGACTTTTAACTATTTATTTTATTTATTTAGGCTTTTTGTTTGTGTCATTTTACACAGTTAGGAATAATCACAGATCAAATGCTAGAGCCAATGCTATAGGCAACTTTAATATGTTCTGCAGTACCTCAAATTTAAGTATCTGCTCCTCCAGGGAAAAAGAAATTACAATTTGGCATTTAGCAACTTAGAACACTGCCTCACTGTTACATAAGAAGAATTTGGTGCATAAAGGGGTGACCTAAAAAGACTGGATATTAAATGGGAAGCAGCTGACATATGACCATTACCAAAGAGATGAGATGTGAATTCCTGCCTCTCTCTAGATGCTAAGTGCTTGCATGTTTCAAAGCAGGTACTTCTGTCCAACATCTCGGTGGTTCCTTTACAGCTCAGAGTTTTCTAAACTCAGTGGGGATTTCTGTACACTTAAGCATACTCTTCAAAAGGACTGAAGAAGTCTCACTCTGTTTAAACTTCTCCTATTAACAACTCATTAGATTTGTAGTCTGGACATTCTGCAAGGGAGAAGCACACAATCTGATTCATGCTCTCAGTATTGGTACTGGATTTTTTACTTAACATCTATCTTAACTCTTTCTAAATCTTAAAAGATTCAGTTAAAAGTTTAGATTTAATTTTTGCGATGAATACTTATGTATTTGAAGCTCTTTTCTAAAGTGAATACTTCTGAAATGAAGTCTCACATATCCGTGAAAGAGAGAGAATAAGCTCCCCTGTACTTGTCTCTTGTGTGCTGCATTGGAACAGAGAAGGAATTCAGCAGGATACAGCACCCACCTTTGAAAGCCTCATTATGGTTGTGTCAGGATTACTGAACAAGGACACGTTCCCAGTCTCCAGGTCTACATGCATATCCTCTTTCTCTACCACAACACCATCCTAAGAAAAGACCCAGGTTATTGCTGTTTGTAAGCTACTCCCTCATAGACTTGTTTCACTACTGTCCCGGTTTCAGTTTACAGCCCAGCCGGTAACAAAGCACCACGAAGCCGCTCGCTCACTCCCCACCCCCTCGCCTGGCCACGTTGGGACGAGGAGAAAATCCAAAGGCAGGCTCGTGGGTCGAGACAAGGACTGGCAGGGATCACTCCCCACTTATGGTCACGGGCAAAAGACAGGCTCAACTTGGGGAAGAAACAAAAGCAATTTAATTCACTACAAATCAAATCAAAAACAAAACACAAGGGTATTAGGAAGGGAAACTAAACATCAGAACAACCTCCCCCCACCCCTCCCTCCTTCCCGGCTCAACCCCACTCCCAGATCTCTCTCCCTCCTCCCCCTGGCGGCACAGGGGAACAGGGGATGGGGGTTTAGGTCAGCTCGCCACAC
>VYZV01015884.1:21893-42653 GCA_013401275.1 Pandion haliaetus | reverse complement strand
CTAGTTTGGCATTTAGGAGGTCCACACAAGACCATCTCAACCCCTTCTCTCTCTAACACGTGGAACCTCTAGGCAGCCTGTTTCTCTTCACTCTCCTCTACACTATCACGTATGTGGTAATCCTAGTACCCATTGACTTAAGTAGGAGGTGAGCATTTAGATAAGTTTGCAAATCTTGAAGCCCCAGAACTAGCTACTGTGACTTTCAAGTAAATGAGAGTTAAAGTCGTAATAACGCCTGTGACTACAATAATTAAATGTGAATTTTAAACATCAGATCACAAATACAGCCAATGAGATATTCATAATCAATTTACAGATTAGAAAGAAGAAAGTTTCCCCTATTCTAGTCTATTAAAATTAAAAAAGGAGTTTTTTCAGGGAACTTGAAATGAGTGTACAGACCATCCAAAAGTACAAAAAAAGTCAGTGACTCATTGTGACTTGTTCTCTTAAGAATTTAATAGAACAGATGAATGTGCTTATTTACCTTTCTGTGGGTTTTTTTTTTTTTAACAAAACTCTGTTTACCAAATTAATTGCCATTCCACAAGAAAAAAGAGATATTTAAACTTAAAATATATATTGAATTGGTCAAGAAATATATGTTAATTGTTTGAAATGTACAAGATTTACTGGGATTATTTAAATAGGTAAGTATTCACTTAGGCAGAAGTATCTCTAGGTGTTCATAGCAGATTTTTTTAAAAAAAGAAATAGAATGAGTCAAAAGNTTGAGAGTGGCTCATAGAGAAATTTGAAGCTGCTATAAACCTGTATGTTCATGTTGCTAGCAATGCCTTTAGCCTTTGTTTTACTCTGACAGTCCATGGCATTGGGAACAGCTGAGCATTTTGTGATATGAAACTCCCTCCTGTGTCCAGCCAGCAGAAAAGACTAGATCAACCAACTGTGACTTCCATCCACTGGCAAGGTCACTGATTTCAACCAATATGAAGGAGACAAGTAATTATTTTCAAATGTGAGTCTACTGCATACAGAAAGGGTAAACTCACCAAGAGTCAGTGGAGCAGTGCTGTTTCAATTCATACTCCAGCAGCTTACATATGAGGAACTCAGCAGAAAGATGCTATAAAAAAAAAAAAAATCAGTATTGCAGTAGAAAAGCAAAGTGATACTCCTTTAGCTACAAGAGAGGGTCACATTGCTGCTTAGTTACATTCACTTGATATATATATTTTTCTTTTGTTATGCATTGTTTTGCTTTAGGATTTGTGCAGTCATAAGTAGAAGGAAAGAGACTGTGGTTCACTCTGATACTTTATGACAAGTAATTTATTTTCATTAATAGTAAAAGAAAACTTATTGGTTTTATTTACTTTTAATTAAATTAAATCTTTCATGGGAATATTTTTTAAATTATCCAAATGAATGTCAGCAAAATAATTTTCTCATTCTATTTGCATGTGTAACTATCTTCTCTTGTTAATGTTCCTGTAAACATTACAATCATTATTTTGTCTTTTTATTTGTACTTAAGTTAATATTTGGATAAGAGCAGATGATTTAAGGAACTTGAATTGCACCTTTTTTTAAATATGTAATCTTCCTTTTGATATTCCTTCTACAAAATATCTTTTTTATGTAGTTAATTCAGACTTTGACTTCTACATCCAGCTTATATATTAGCAATTAATATGTCCAGTAATTTATTAGAAATGTGTGTGGAGCCTTTTTTACTATTTTTTCACCTACAGTGTTCCTATAGTGGATGTAATCTTGTGTCTCTGATTAATACTCTCAAAACAGAAGTGTACTCTCTGCTATGAGAGGCGAATGTAGTGGCAAGTTCATTTCTAATACTGTGATTTTCTTGGAAACATGGCTTTCCAAGAAAATGATGAACAGCTATGAAATAAATAGAAAGAATTCTTTAAATACTTGATTCCTGGGCTGAGATGCTGGCTGGTTTGAATCAGTGCAGAACTCCTGACTTGGTTAGAGAGGCAGTGATTTAGATTGATGGTGGATTAGGGTCATTGTCCTTAACTGAGAGAAACATCTATAGGGCAATTATGCTATTAAAGATTTGTTGTACCTGGCAGGATGTAGGAAAGCTGTGCAAGCACTGTTCAGAAATAGTCAAGACATTGGTGTGTTATGACTGTTTCAGCCACAAATCCAAAGCAAAGCGACGTACAGGCTGCTAGGAAGAAAATTCCCAGCCAGACCCAGTTCCAGGAGATAAGGTGTTACTTCAGGAATAGGCAGAGAATGAACTGATGTAGAAGTTCTTAAGTTCACCACATTCTGCACAATCAGGCTATTATCTAAAATTCAAAGTCATTTTTCTCTTTCTCTCAGGGTTGTGTTTTAATGGTTGAGATCTGTTCCATTCATTATGGGGCACCACAGTATCCTATGTGGGGGTCTGATTCTGATTCTTAAGTGGCTGGAAGTGCACTTGCATCTCTAGCTTTGACTCTGGCATTTGAACTCCACAGAACACTTGGCTAGCATGAAGCATTTCTTTCCTCCCTCCCTCTCGCTCCTCTCCCCCCCTCTCCTTTGCCCCTCTTCCTCCTTTTTCCAATTTACCCTTTGGGTAAATCCAACTCTACTTTGAATTCAACATTAGGGCAAAGATACTTGAAAGGGAATATTCTTCTCAATCTCTGCTTATGAATTTAGAGGAGGGCCAACTGCTCAGAAGCTGCTTATCTACAGTTACTTGTGGTCTGAAAGTTCATGGCACATATTAGAACTTAAGAAAATAAATCAGTTCTATGAGCCAATTATGGATTTTATAAAAGAAAAGCATAAGCAAGCAAATATTCACTTAATGAGACATATTTCTAAGCTAATATGCTACAGTTTTATTAGCTAATTAAAGATGAACAGTACAATGATAAAATAATGGGCACATTTAAAATTGAATCAATAAATCAGTTGGTTCCAATTATTCAGTCACTAAATTACTGCATTGAGTAATCAGCTCAAGTTATGAGTTTGACATGGGAGGGAACTGCTCAGTGTTAGCTTTGTCTTGGGAGAATTTAAGAGGGATCACTTTTCCTTTCCACCCCAGAACCTATACAAATTCATATTCAGAGTATCTTCTGGACTTAAACCTTAGATGAGCACCTAAACTGGGACTAAGCAGGAACTTCTTACAGTTACAGATGTAATCAAGTAAAATCTTCTGTCAGAATTCAAGGGGCATCTGGATGATGCTTGTAGTCATATGGTTTAGGGTTAGGCAGTCCTGTGAGGAGCAAGGCATTGGACTCAGTGATCCTTACGGGTCCCTTCCAACTCAAGTTATTCTATGATTCCATGATTCTATGATTCTTTTGTCTCCTGTGTGCCTGAAAGTCTGTAGGTGGCTGGTTTTGCCTTAAAACTCTATAGAAACATTGAAAACTCTTAGGTATGCACAGAATGGATGTTCTATATAGAGGACTGAGCATTTAACATTCCTGTCCAAATCTAAGTATTCTATAAGATTAGGCTTTCCTATGTCTCTGGAAGAGTTAAATGCATGTCTTGCATCTGCCATGAAAAGGATCTCAACAGGCAGATACCCTCGCTTCCTGTTTAGGCCATGACACTGCAAAGAAGAATGCAAAATCCCTCGAAGAAAAGGGAAAGTCACAAAACAGTTGATCAGTGTAGCCCTGTAAATATGGTTTTACCATAGCCTGGGGCAGGCAGCCCTGTGTTGTGGCAGGCTGTGTCGAGTCCCAGGGGTGGCTGGGCTGCCTTTGGCCTGAGTGGGGCTGAGCTGGGTTTACCAGGCACGCCGTGGCCAAGTGCCCGTTGCCTAGCCTGTCTGAGCTTCAGCTCTGAGTGCTGCCAGGGAAGGGGCTGACAGCCCCAGGCAGTCCCTGGGGGACAAATGACTCCTGGGCGATACTGGGGGGGCTGCAGGGCAGCTTTCACCCCTTCCTTGGGAGCAGGCAGAAGGGAGCAGATGGGGATGGGAAAACAAACCCTAAATCAGAAGAGGAAGGGACCCCCACTAGGAACATCACACTCTTCCAGCAAATGGCTTGGGATGCTCGTGGCTTTCTGTGACACTCCCCACCCCAAAGTCTACTGAAGGAGGTTTTAAGGCTGAAGCTGTTGACCTTTAGACCTAGGGTGAGCATGACCGCCATAACTACCCCAGAAAGGGTAGGCAAAGGGAACACATTGTGCAACAGGTTTAACAATATTATCATTGAGTTTTTTCTGTATTAGATAATTTGGACTACTGGACTGCTGAGACACTAATTAGACTTCATGATAAATTAATTTATATAATATCTTCTTTTTTATCCAGAAAAAGTTTTTTTGTGTAACATCAGCAAAGAGGGAACGGACTTTGAGTTCTTGACCTCATAATTGCTCATGTACTTTTGCATTAAGCCATTGTTAGGTGTAGTATAGAAGTACCCTCTTTCCTTTAAATATTTTGAATAATATTGCCTTTACCTGAGAGGAATTTAATGATCCATTCAGTGATAGTTTATTATATAAAAGTAGTAAAAGTGACATTTCTTCCCTCATACACACATCCCAGGAGATAGTCCTTAATTTTCTTCAACAGGTAGATATTTTAAATAATAACTCATTCAGAAAATAAATGCAACATTTATTTTTTGTAAACCACAGGAAACTTTCAGAGACTTGATTGAAATTGCCACAAAATTATGACTATGTTGAGGTACAATAGCCATTGTTATATCAGAAATGTTATTTTGTAGGTTTATTAGTTTGTTTTGTTTTTCAGCGAGGTTGCAACATGATAAGATCAGATACACGTTTAGTACTATTACAATAGAAAATTAAATGTGTGTGTGCTTAGACCTTAAATAATAACTAAAAATGCTCCTAACCAGAAACTCAATTGTATGAATGAATTTCATGCTACTATTCCTTTGATGATGGTCTTCATATTAAAAATCCAGTTACATTTGCTGTATTGAATTTACACTGCAGTTATTACCATTTGTATACTGAACTACACAATAAAACAAATCCTTGAAAATTACACTATGCTTTTTTTTTTTGATACTTGCTACTGTATTATAATTTCTGTATAAGTACACCTATGGAAAATATAAAGGTAAAATTTGTCTCATCTCATATTGAGTGGAATATTTGCCTCTAAACGTCTAAGTGATGTGATTTGTCTCTTTTTTTTCTGGCACTTTGATTTTTTTTCTGATTATATCTGATCCAGCATTTCCCTGGAACAGCATACTATTCCTAGTTTCTTGGGAGAGCATGCATGCTGACCATTTAAGAGTCATATCCTTAATCAATGCCTTAAGCAGCACAAAAATTTAAAAATTGTAAGTGTTTGGCTCAATTATTTGGTCAAAGTCTTTTGTGTTCTGGGATGTATGACAAGCAGAGACTTTCCAAAAACAGAACAAAAGGATTCTGGCTATGGAACCTTTGCGAGTGGAACAAATTGTCATAATTGTCTTAGATTGTTCAGCTTTCTTGGTATTTTTTTCCCCATGTTCATTATCATGCAACACATATTCTGAGGTATATACTCTGTCTTCATAATCCTGTTTTCCTGATTTTTTTTTTTTTTTTTTTTTTTTGCTTTGGATAACTTGATCTGTAGGACCATCCAGATTTGTACATGTTTATCCTGATTGATACACCTTTTTAATGCTTCCAATTAACTTTTAGCTAGAGAGTGCAAGTTTCATGCGAGTACTCTCCTTTAGTCCAACCCAGTGGTAGTCCATTTTATTTTATATGAGGATTTAAATGTAGAGAAACCCCATTCATTGCATTTCTCCTTCTCTTGTTTGCTTGCTTTCTTCTAGAAGTGCTTACAGAGAGATTTAGGTTGATTATGAATGACTTAAATGTACTTTAATTCCAGTCCAGAGTGCAACATGAGTCTGTTTCTGTGTCTTCTTTTAGCTGAATAATTAATGAAAATGTAAGTGAAAAGAATATATTTAATATAGCTAATGTAAGTATATGTTTATATATACATACATGTATAAAATGTGTGCATATAGCTAATATGTGTATAAAATATTTCAAGATTTCTGTTACATATTTGACTAGAAAACTGGTTACAGAGCGTATTTAAAAAGACAGGCCCTCAAGGGGAAAGCTATTTATGGGTATTCTTGGACATTTCCTTTAAAAAATCTTCTACTTCCTCCTGTCAGAATTAGGAAACAACATAATATGGGTGTGGTAGGTTGACCCTGGCTGGGTGCCAGGTGCCCACCAAAGCTGCTCTATCACTCCCCCTCCTCAGCTAGACCGGGGAGGGAAAATATAACTAAGGCTCGTGGGTCAAGATAAGGACAGTTCAATAAAGTGAAAGCAAAGGACTCGCGCACAAAGGAAAACAAACGATGTTATTCTCTACTTCCCATCAGCAGTCGATGTCTTGCCACTTCCTGGGAAGCAGGGCTTCAGTACACATAGTGGTTGCTTCAGAAGATGAGAAATGCCCCCCTTCCATTTCCCTTTTCTTAGCTTTTATAGCTGAGCTGATGTCATATGGTATGGAGTACCTGTTTGGTTAGTTTGGGTCAGCTGTCCTGGCTAAGTCCCCTCCCAAGATCTCGCCCAGACCCAGCCTGCTGTTGAGGGGGGCAAAAATGTTGGAGAGATGGCCTTGATGCTGTGCCAGCACTGCTCAGCAGTAGCCAAAACACTGGTGTGTTATCAACACCTTTCTAGCTACCAATGCAGAGCACAGCACTACAAGGGCTGCTATGGGGAGAATTAACTCCATCTCAGACAGACCCAATACAATGGGGAATTGGTGTAATCTAATTCATCAGTTTCTTTCTCACCACTACCCTGCAATCATGCCAGGTATCTCTGCTAAAGAACCTCATACCAGCTCTAGCAGCCCACCAGTCTCCATAGTCTCTCATGAAACCTGCTGCATATTGTGTATCATTTTGGAAAGACAGCAGATCAGTTTTCATTAGAAAGAGTATCAAAGCATCATCCAAAAACTGATTAACTAACATTATCCTATATTTTATAGAAACATCATTTTGGGAATAGCTGTCTCCTAAGTGAAATAAAAACTTACTTACTTTTCTATTGGGATAAATAAGGCCTACTGAAAACTATGCAGTAGAAACTGGTGCTAGCTTGGTGACATACTTCATGCTTTCATACACTTCCAATTAGCATGGATAAATAAAAAGAAAGGTGTTGGATCAGGAAGCTTCCAAAGATGCATTAACAGTTGAAAATTAAATTTTGGTAGGTTTATTCATAAAAGAAATAAAGAGATTTAATGGCAGCTGCCACTTGCAAAAGGACCAATCATTCATGACTCAGCTGAGCACCCGAGACAGTTTTTGGTACAGTTTGTTTGTTTGGTGGGAAGTTCATTTACGGATTTTTCATGCTGATCTAATTGATTTGCAGGAGGGCTAACAACCTTATTTCCTGCACCTGGTTTAACAATTGATACCATCTGCTTCATTGGATTAGCAACTGTAGTTCACAACTTCTATCAATTCAGACACGTTTGACGAGAGTTCTGCATCTTTGGTCTCTTCCAATTCATTTCCCACTATATACACTGAAATCTGCAGAGCTTCTTCACTGCAAAGCAAGGTTTTCATAATTTACAGCACAGTGATAATAGGATGATGATAATTATTATTCTAGTCTAGTTAGAGCTGAAAAAAGCATGCATTGTGCCTACAGCAAACACAAGAGGATGAATTAACATTGAGGGTCACATCTACATTTTATTTACTTCAGTGGAGATGGAGGGTGCTCAGTATCTCAGAGAGGTAGAACATTCATCATGAAGAAAGTAAATACAATAATCACATTTTAGAAATTAGTATCAGGTCTACATGATTCCTTGTTCAATGTCTCATCTGCCATAACACAGTGACTCCCTGACAGTTCAATAAATATTTCAATATGTCTCTCATAATGTAAGAAACTCGGGTAAATTTAAACCTCTGGTTTTCTTCATATATACAACATTTTAGAAGTAGGAGGAAATGCTTGAGGGACTCACTGCCCTGCTCTGGGGACATACCTAACTAGCAGGAGATCTTGCTTCTGTTCTGCATGTGCAAGTGATGTCAGTTAACTTGTTGTTCTTAGGCTTCCCAACCCCACAGTACGATGAGATAAAGCCATGAAATGGTGGTCAATTAAATTGTGTTTCTAGAGTAGTAAAAATAAACTAATCAAGCCCTTTTTGTGATTACTATAGAATGGTGCTAATTGGGGTGGATTACTCACCCTGATTAACCAAGAGTTGGAAAGACCATAATGGAGGGGAGTATCATTGTAATCGTGCCCTGTTCTCATATCCTCTTTGCTAAACCTTCCACCTTCTCAGTCCCAAGAGAAAAAAAGCAACAAAACCCCCACGAAAACCCAGAATTTTGTTTTAAATTCTGATATTAGGCAGTTTTTTCATGAAATTCTGTATTTTCACTGGATGAAGACCACCACATAGGGCTTTTTTTGGTGAATGGACTGCTAAGTTTTGTCTCACCTGCTGAGATCTCAGTATATAATTTTATAATGGTGAGTTAAATGCTGATGAAGTAGAATCCTTTACAAAATGGAGGGAGTATCTGGCATACTATCCTGCATGAAGGTTCCTGAAGAGATCAAATGAATATACATGAAGGGCATATAGTATGCATGAACAGGTTGCTATTTCATGACATAGCTTTAACAAAGAAAATGAACCTACATCTCATTTATATTTATGTCCATGATTTTTCAAATCTTGGAAATATCTCAGCTATTTTACAAACTTGATATGCTCTTTAGGTGTCTCCATGATGATAACGTATAATAAGAATTCCACCATTTGTTACCATGTGTACGTGTACACAAAATTGCAGTGCTCATATATAGAAATATGTATTTCTATTTATATATAAATATATGTATAGGGAACTTTTAATGGACATCGCCTTGGGAAGTGGCTAGGCTGAAAATACACCAACAGAAGGTATCGTGATTGAGAAAACCATGAGAAAACTGCAATAAATATTTCAATTCTACCCATTTAGCTGGGATTACTATCATCTGTGTGGTAATACTAGTGATTAGTTTTTGATGTACAAAGTGTAGCTCAAATATTAACGAATTAAACCTACAATGTTTGATTAAAAAATGGTTTTGCTAAAGTATAAGGTATTTTACATGACCCATTAGTTCATTAAAAAGATTTAAATTAATGTTTTCCAGCCACTGAAGAATAAATTTCTTAGCAGGGAAAGTTGCCAGTGCTGAAACCTTTGCAATATATTCTCTCACAAAGAATAAAAAATTCAGGTCTTGTGAGTGCAGGTACCTAGCAACCTTTTTCTGCTCTTGCAGCTCACTGTCAACAGTCTGGTTTTTGAAAACATGTTAATTAGTAGTACTGCTATTTCCTGGGAGAGAAGGCTATCTTAACTGCCAGCTACTATCCAGAAAGCCGTTGTTTCAGAACTATTTCAATTAGAAAAAATAAGATAAATGGAAACTCATGTTTTCCCATGGTGTCTACATATTTTTCTATTGCAGAATTTTATAAATTGCAGCAAAAACATCTCTATTACAATTTGCATACCTTATTACAGCACTTTCTACAAATGCAGCTGTTTATTTTCCATATATTATAAACACAATTAGGAGACGGAGCCTAGTACTTCAGAGTTATGACTGACACATACTAATATTTTTTATACGTGTGTGCATATATATGCATGATATACGCACATTTATTTATATGTGTGTATATATATGCATTTTATATATGGAGAAACAGAAGCTAATATTTAGCTTTTATTTGTAATGTAATTGGGTAAAAAATAACATTTGCTACCATTTTGATTTTACATTTACTGTGTATTTACAGCAAAAATTGACCTACTAGATTTAATGAAGAATTATGAAAGTTTTTCTCAGGAAGAAAAAAGAAGTTGGTCTAAAGATTAGCATTTAAAATCTTTTTAGCCTTCCTTACTATAATTTTACCTCTATTGTTGCTTCTACATTCATGCTTATGAAAACTGACAATAACAATAAGACATTCCTGATGCCAGTAGGCCCAGAGGAAAAGAAAAATTACTATGAAATCACTATTCATTTAATGTATTTTGAAATACAGAGATGCCTATTCACAAAGAAAGAAAGCAGACGTTCTGGTATATTTGCAAATCCAATGGGATTTTAACAGAACGTTGATATCAAAACTTTCTCCCTCGTATGAGACTAAGGATAAAATTTGGTTTACAGTGTTTCTTGCAGGGAAGTACTGCTACTTTCCCTATTCTACAAACGTGTGAGACCGGTACAGAAGAGTCCAAGATTTGTGCTGAAGCAGGTTACTCAACCAGGGGTTAGTGTCCTAATGAAAATAGAAGGCTTTTTTTCAATCAGATGCTTGTTACAATCTGTAATTCGAAAGACAGATACTGGTATCTGCCCAGAGTATAAATATACTCGAAGCACACTAGTAGATTAAAATACATGGGAGAAATTAGTGGAAGAAAAATGGATAGACAAATTCAGAACACATAGTTTAGTCAAAGAATTCGTAACTGCTGTGAGTGACAGAAATTTAGTGCAATGGGAAATTTTGTGATAAAATTTTCTGGTATTTTCTGAAAAATCCAACTAGTCTCTCTTTTCATCTGTGAGAATTTCAGAGTCTTATCAAGTGTATGTTTTGGACTACATTATATCTGGACTAATTTACAGAAAGCCATTAGACTGTAGGTGGTTTGCAGTCCATTGACAGATACCTGCTTTTGACAATCGAGATATATTATCTAGTTTTGATTGGACACATTTCAATTCCTGGACTGCAATAATTTAACTTACAGAATAATTTGCCCTATATAAAATCAGAATACATTAATCTAACATTCACTTTGCGTGCACATTCTGTAATATTAATTTGAAACATATTCTAGCATAAATATTTTTTTCTGAAAACTTAGTCTCTAGTATACTTTCTGAAAATGAATGTAAGGATATATGAATAAACAAGTTATATCCAGGTGAATTTTCCTGTCTTTTTTAAAACCTTCCCCTAGCTCTGGTAATAAATCTCTGTGTATAGTGATACCCTCTCAGAACTTAATTCGTGCATGGAGTTTTTTTGAAATTATTAAGACATTTTTCCTTTTTTTAAAAAATAAAAAAGACTTTGAAACATTGCAAGGGAAATGTGCTTTTCTGAAATGTAATTAAAAACATATTAAGTTATCAAATTAATAACTAAGTGAGCAGAATTGTTTGGAGAGCTGTGGATAAGTGTGCTGTACAACACCCTACTGAAATAATTTAAAAACTTTCAGTTAAATGAGATTACCAAGAAGCAGTAAAGTAATTTCTTTTACTGTTTTAAGCCACATTCACATTACTGTTATCTAGTAGTTTTATTTAATTGTGTTCAGGATGCATTCATAGAATTACATTTAAATAGGGGAAATAACTCCACAGGGCTAAAAACTATCATTTGTTTTCTACCTCCTTATTCTATCTAGAGGGTAAATTTAGAGAATTGCATAAAATGTTTAGTCAGTAGCTGGACATTAGGAGAACTCCTGAAAATGGCAATGAAGATTGTAAGGTCAAAATGTTCACGTTTCCTTTAACATTGATAGACCAACTGAAAACAAAAGAATAGGAAAATGTTAGGATATAAATTTCTTTAACAATTTCTAAACCATTTATTTTTGAAAGGTTCTGAATGAACATAAAGTTTGGGGTCAAAAAAGCTTTCCAGGGTTCAGTTACATTATAGACAGGATAGTTCTGCTGCTACAGTGATTTACTAAGGAAAATTTCTGAGATTGCACAAAGAATGAAATTGTAATGAAGTTAGGTAGAAACCTGAACCTCAACAAGTCTCATTTTATGTTACGGTAGAGCGGGAGTAATTGTATTAAGTCAGTACTGATCTATGAAAGGAGCAGAGTAGTGCCAATGTTTTATTTCTGGCCTCTTTTCATGTGCTATGATCACAGATGTCAACTAAGTCTCTCCTCCCTCCTAACACTCATATGTCCCCAGAAAATATTTTTTTTTAAAGAAGAGCCCTGTAAAGATGTCAGTCCCCCCACGTGGCAGTAGAGGATACTGGAGCACATTCTCACCTGCTTTTGCTTCCTTTTCTTTGCTGAAGGATCCAAGTGCTTCAGTAGTACACAGACTTGAAAATACTCCCATGTATATTTTATTGCCACAAGTTGTCCTAGTAAAATCAGTGGAGCTGGTTGTGCTGGAAATGTTAAGCCCCAAATAATGTGGCTGATATTTGTTGTGTAAGGGCCATCTTCTCTAGAGAAAACTCTGTGTCTGTGTGTGTGCATGCATAAAAGGGGGAGAGAGGAGCAAAGAGAGACTGAGAGAGACAGTGACCTAATTACATGCCCAGGACAATCAAAAAATGTGCTTTTTGCAGCATTGGACCACTGGGCTTACCAATTTAGATTCTTCAGATTTTATGCTCCCTCTCATAGATATAATATAACTTTAATAGCAATTAGGAATACAAGCTTAAAGGTTTTCTGTGTTTGCAGGGGTGTCGGTCTCTGAATGAGACAAACCACAGTTTAGAAAACAGCAAATACATATATCATCTGTAAGTATCATACACAATTGTCTTTTTTTAGGGATCAGACCTGAACAATGCAGGGAAAAGAAAGTAATCTTCACACCCATTTGAAGGCTAAACTAATTTTGATTTGGATATTTTCTGTTTAAAGGGAAAACAGAACAACTGGGGGTAATGAGTATTCAATCAAATGCTAAAAGCATAAAGTGTCATTGTTGTCTCTTTCCTGAGTAAACCTCTTCTGGCCATATGTTCACACTTCAGCTGTGCAAAAGTGCTTAACAGCAAAAGCATAAGCAAATTTATTAAAACATTGCTAATAAAGTCTAAAAGAGACAGTAATAATGATATAATTGGATTTAGGAATCAGTGCTGTTTGGCACACCTCTGGCTTGCTGTACAGTTCTGTCTTCCCCAAGGGTGATGAGTGTTTCAAATACTGTTTTTGCCAGCTGTGCACTCTGTGAGCCTGAATCAAAACCCACTGACACCAGTGTGCTTTGGTTTAAACCAAAGCCTCCACTGCTATTTTAAACACCCAGAAATTATAGACTGACTCAATTTCTCCTCCAAATTATAAACTCTAATAAAACTATCATTAGGAATTTTAGAAAAATAGTTCTGGCTCCGCAGTCTCTAAGATATACTTTTGAATGTGAAACAAGATTATTTAGAGCTTGTTGAAATAAAAAGGAGGTTTTTGCATGTTCATAAGCCGCATAAGCATTTCTGAGTTTGAATTTCAGGTAAAACGCCGAGCTCTGAAGGAGTCTCAATAAACCTCAGGTTTTTGGTAATACTGGTTTTGCAAAATGACTTCTAATATGCATTGCTATTTCATGATGCAGTTGTGGTTCGTAAGGATAGATGTTTCCAAAATGCAATGACCCTTGGACCTAGACAGGCTGGAAGTGTGAACTTCATGAAATCCAACAAGAACAAATGAAAAATTGTCTAGCTGGGAAGGAATAATAATAATTTTTTAGCAACACAGGCTGGGGACTAACCAGTTGGGAAGCAGCTCTGCTGAAAAGGCCCTGGAGGTCATAACAGCGAGGTGAGCATGAGCCAGCCATGACAGCCAGCTTTGTCCTGGGCTGTACGAACAGTCAGTAGATTGAGGGGAGGGATTACTCCTGCCTACTCAGCACACATCCAGGCTCCCCAGTACAACGAAGATGTTGATAAACTGGGACAAGTTCAATGGAAGGCCGCTAAGATGTTTGAGGCTGGAGCACTTGCCCTGAGAGGAGAGGCTGAGGGATTAGGACTTGCTAAACCTGGAGAATAGAGAACTTTGGGAAGTCCAACAGCTGCCTGCCTGTACCTACAAAGAGGGTACCAAGGAGACCCAGGGAGACTCTTTACAGTGATACCTGGTGGGAGGACAAAAGAAAATAGGCATAAATTGAAACAGGGGACATTCTGACTGGTTGCACGGAAAAGTTTTTCCACCCTGAGGGCAGTGAAGCATTTGAGCTGGTCCCAGAGAGGTTGTACAAGCCCATATTTTCAAGCTCTAAGCAGCCTGGTTTGATGCTAGAGCTGGCCCTGCTTTGGACAGGAGGTTGGATTTAGAAACCTCCTGAGGGCCCTTCCATCCCAAGCAGTTCTCAGGGTCTGGACTTGTGCAGAAAGCTGCACAAGTGAAACTCCCCAGCATTGCCAAAAATATGGGTAGTCTTGAAATCTTTCAAAATTACTATTTGTTCACTTTGTTAGAAAGGAAAACATAGACACCTAGGAATTTTCCACTCAGTCCATTATGGACAAGATAATTCTAAAATGCTGCTTCATTACATGTTCATATACTTGGGCCAAGTGGTGGAAAACTATAAGGTATTTTGCTGGGGTCGGGGCGAGCACTGAGGTGGTATAGACTGCGATTTCCCATTGAAAACTCATCTAAATCTTATTAAAATCTTAAAAATATTAATGACAAATGAGGACTGAGCTGATAGTTAGGTTCAGCTGATATTTATTCAGTTGACATATATTATTATATTTATTTCAGTTTGGACTTTTTGTTGAAATTCCAGAGTTCTTCCATCTGATTCAGACTGAGATAATGCAGTTCATCCAATTGTACAGTACTTCAAGGCTGAATCTCTGTTTCTTGTAAACCTAATGTGACCTGCTATACTGCATCTGCCATTTGTGAGGAATTCTCTGCCGGAGCCTTTAATGGTGTAAATTTGTACTGACATANAGAGCAAAGAATAATACTGTCTCTATAAATTTCTCCTTATCTACACTTCTTCATTTCAGTATTTCCTTGCATGGTTTTGTGAGTTTGCCTTGGCTGCTCTACTTCCCCTCTCTTGCTTCTGGGGAAAACAGACTGTCTCAGCATGCTCTCAGCATGTTCCTTCTATCTCCCTATGCGTTTTTGTGTGCCTGACAGCTTTCACTGATACTTTGTGGGTGGTCTGATCTCCTCCAGTGTCTTCAAAGTTTAGGAGTTTTGACGTCACGCCAGGCTCGTGGGAGGCATGCATTTCTCCTCCCCAACCTTGTTCCCTTGAGCATTTCTTCCTCACTGATTCACTTCCTTTTTGCTTCTTCTATATCAATCTCATTTTTAACTCCTTACGGTCAGACAGATTCATGTCATGAAGATAGACTTACTTTCCTGGAATTCATGCTAAACTCCACGTTTGTGCAATATATGATACTGTAAGGTCCGGACGTAAAAGATCAGAGAATAACCATTCCCTCCATACATATCTCATCAAACGGCAGAAGGGTATTGGTGTTGTTTATGCACCTGTGCACTTCAGAACTGTTTTCTGTAGCACATAGAAGCTATACTTAATACTGAGGTATTATTGTAAAAGCACTCAGTGTCTGTCCAGAGATCAACTTTATCAATTTCTGTTGAAAGCAAGTGTTCACCAATTTTCACTTTATTGTATCAGGAAGGGAAAGAAAAATGAGTTCTCAGCTGGGGACTAAGAGAAATCATTGTGGTAACATGGTGCACAGCAAGACAACATACAAAAATATCTTGGTATTTATCTAAAATAGCCAAAGTGAAAACATTTTAAATGAACGTTTTCACCTTATCAGGTTGTTAATTAAGCTAGCAAAAGTGCCTACCACATTTATGTGGTAGATGAGACAATGTATCTGATCTTTGAGGGGAAGGACTAGCAGGTCCTATGTAAAAAAGCTCCGCTGACCTCTTGATCTGATGTCAGACTTACTCAGAGTATGAAACTGGAACCCAGAGAGAAGGTGCCTTCACTTTGCAGGAACTGCTGTGGGATGGCTATGGGTGCTCCCATATGGAACTTGGGACTCACCCTGCTGAGTCACAGGTAGGCTTCTCTACCTCAGACAACAGCAGCAATGCAGCTTTGAAAGAACTCTGCTCCTTTAGGGGAGGGGGACAGACTACCTTGAATTAGTGTGTCTGGAGAATGTACTTATGGATGGGTTTGCCTCCACCTTCCCTAAGCATCACAATCACCACATTACAGAGAATGTCTATTTACTCATCCGATGTTCTTCTTCACCATTATGATCATCTTCAGGTCTTGTAAGACTGGTGTGAAGCTGACATAGATCTGAGCAGGAGTCTAATCTGCTCATTTTCACTACAAAATGAAATTATGGAATTTGTCTTACAATGTTAAGAGGTCCTGAAAATGAAGTATTGCAGGAAAAATGCAAATACTAGCACTGACGATGAGAAATCATTTTAACTGTAAGTGGGACTGAGATGTTGTACTCCGAGATCATGAGGTCAAGTGAACCAAAGTCTTCTGATAGCTGGTTCATAACAATGTCTCTAAGTGGCTTTCTGCAGCCCATAAAAATTAAATAGCAAGGCTTATTTGTCAAACAGAAAAAATCTGCAAAGGCAGTAGAAGGCCATCTATTTTTATCAAAAAAACCCACAAAAACCTGGCAGTACAGGTATGAAGAATTTTTCACCCAGAATGAAATATTTTGGCAGAATATATGAAAATTGCCACAAACAAAAAAAGTCAAGTTTACTTAGTTGTAATGCTAAAATATAAAATGGAGTTATGTTTGGTGCAGTCTTCCATAGACTAACACTTAGGAATTCCTGTTCAAACACCAGTTTATTGTTAATTTTGTTTTAGGCCAACTCAGATTAGAGAAAGTTTAGTTACTAAATCCAATCCTGAACCCATTAGGGACAGTGCCAGATTCAATGCTCTGGGCCATCCCCTTTCTTGGGATACGGAAATCCAAGTTCAGTTGCCTTAGATGAATGCTGGACTTCATAAATAACCTTAGACTCATGGGTTGCCTGCCTATATTTTTTCTTTAAGTAGTCAAGCGTAGCTCTGTTTTATATCTAGTTTAACACCACTAAAGAAAATACGGGAGAAAAACAAAAAGCAAAAAGTTTAGCAAAGAGTAATACTTTCCCCTTAAGCTTCATGGGGGAAATAGAAATCCTTTCAAGACACCTCTTTTCTGGAATAGTTCTTGTAGCCACCAAGGCCTGGGTTCTGCTACTGTCTCTGTACATCCATTTCACCCACCCCACATGCCTCATCCATTCCTGGACTTCTGCTGTTGCACTTTCTCCTTTCATTGGGTAGTCATCTCTTTATGCCAGTGTAGTGATATTAACATTGGAACCATAATATGTACATATACCAGTACCTCTTTTCCCTACCCTAACTCACAGCACATTTGATCCACCTTTTTGTAAACCATTCTGGTAAAACTGATGTCTGTTAAAGTAGGTGTTTCATCTAGTAAAAACTGTTCTGAACTGTGAGCAGTCATTACTTCATGTAGCTCACTAAAAGCATGTAATTTTCCCAGTACCTGCAAATAAACATGGTTAGCAATTGTATTTTTTTCCCCATAAGTATTCTATCTGTATTGGCTAGGTTTATTTTCTGCCATTCTTGTAAAAACATAGAGGCAGCAGCTGTGTATATGTAAGAGGCTAAGGCAGATATAAGGGTCGAGGTATGAGAGTTATATCTCATGCATTTTCAGAAGTGCATTGTGTTGCTATTAATTTCTTCTTGTTCAGAAAAAAAAAAAAAAAGAACCTGGGAAACCCCCAATTTTTAAGGCTTTCAAAATAACAGGGTCATGCAAAAATAGTGATTGACATAATTTTTTAAATCGAAAAGCTGTAGATTTTTTCATCTGAAAATTCTGAAGTTGTTGTCACTGTCATTGACTTATTTTAGATGGTGTGAAAATGGATAAAGACAATACATGAGGAGCAAGAGCATCATAAATCTTCATTCAGAAATCTCTTCCATCTCCCAGTATATCAAGAAAAGTGAAATGAACAGATTGCATACCACTAGGCAGAGCTGTATTACCTCACAAAATTAAATGATCAGCATGGTATATGTCAGTTCACGTTGTTGCAATTCACAGAACACTTTCAAAATGAACAGGTGTGACATCAATAAAATACTGTGTTAAATTTCTCTATGCTTATAAGGATGTCTATGCAAAGATCAAATTAGGTACCTTGCATCCTTTTCATGAAAATGGAAGCTGTTTTATGACTCCTTTCCCCCCAAAAAAACCCATGAAGAAACTGCTAGAATGGAGTAAGCAATTGGCCTGCTGGGGTTAACTGTGTTCTGTAGTGGCATTTCATCATGGAAAGCTCTCTAATTGAATAAAATCCTATTAATTACAATGCACCATTCAAAAAAAAAAATCCCATAGTGACTATAGAACCTAAATATGTACTACATTTATTTTACTAACAGGACTATTCCTGTGAGAAAGCAAAAGAAGGAAGAAGCCTGCACACTAGCTATGCAATGTCTAAAAAGTAACCGTTGCCTGAATTCTGCAAGTTGGGATGGGGGGGTGTCTTCAGGAAACAAAGGCATTATATGTGGATCTGAGGTGAGTTCTTAATTTAGGGCTTTTCCAAGCTGGTTTTATTATGTAGCAGGCAGATTTAAAATGGAACAATTTGATTAATTGTAAAATTACAGTTTCTTGGAGATTTGATCAATGGCTCCAACCAACAAAAGCTGATCTCAGAGGTCCGTACCAGCTGATTCCACTGAGCCCAATGGACATAAAGAAGAAAAGAAACAAAGGGAAAAGTGCCATCTGAATCTTCAAGTGCATAAAAGGCCAAGAATAATTTTGATTCAAAGTGACTGGCACCTTCAAAGTAAAACACTTGTATATATAACTATAGTACCTTTTTGAGGAATTCAGCTGCACTTCCAATCACATTTTTGAGCTCCAGAAATCCCTTGTGGGACATTGTATTAATATAACCACCATACAGGTGGAAAAAGGAGTCAGGTAGAGGATGAAGAGTACAGTTGGACAGCCAGCCTAACATCCTGATGAATACAAAAGTAAATTATGACTTCACATTAATTAATAATAGACAATAATGAAAGTAATTGAAAGCAAAAGGCCTCACAAAGAAGAAAGACTGACACAGATAAAGAATTCTATAAAATGTACAAGAACGGATACATGTACTGTCTGACCTCAAAGTAAGGAATATGGTAGTTAAAACATTCAGAACTTTCATTCTAAAATCAATATGTGATGTTAAAGGAGGAAGAATTAATGAAAGTATACATATATGGATCTATTTAAAAAAAAATCTAAAGGAAGTATTTCACTTCACAAAACCAGTGAAGAAAATTATTGATCAGATTTTAGACACTCCTACTATTTTCCCTAACTCTGGAAACCTCTTCTTAATTACAATACCTTTAAAGAATTTCTAAGATGCTGTTCTGTCCCTCCTCCCTTTGCCCATTCTTCTTTCCATTTCCCAACTCCCTTGCTTCCCCCCACACTGAATATGTCAAGGGATAAAGAGGGAAAAGGAGAGGAAGGGCCCATAGTTTCAAAGTGACTTATTTTGAAATGTCAACCTTTTGAACTCAGAGTCATCTTCTCCTGTTGTCTCCTCCTCTACTAACCAATTCAAGTTCCTAAAGGGTTTTTTTTATGTAATCTTTTTTTAAAAAAGGCCTTTAGATAGAAACTTTGGATTTTTTTTCCTTATTATTCTCTTTTGGAATATTTTTAAAGAGAAAATTAGTTCCCTCTCAGAAATTATTACTTATGTCTAATTCAAAAAGAGCATTGAAGAGTAAATTCCTAGCTTATGACTTTTTCCTTCAGGCTGTTCTTAATGTTTGTTTTCTTCATGGAAGACCCCACACCTTATTCTTTACCCCTAAGTGCCTTGCTCAAAAAAGGCAATATTACATGTTTCATGGCCCTAAGACTACATATTTCTTTATTTTCACTTTCTTTTGGTGTGCTTTTCCTTTTGGACTATTCAAATTTTCTGTTTCTACTTCCTATTTGGTCACAAAGATTCTTGGATTCCTTGAAGACCTTAATTATATTAGAGATTTTAAATAGCTGGCTAATATAGTGAACTGATTTAGCTCAGATGAACTACTCAAGAGTGAAGAAAATTCTTGCTTAACTTCAAACTGACATATACTTCAATAGAAGAGAGAAAAGACTAATGTGTTTTTATTTCACATAACATTGATACAATATAATGACAGGATCATCAGATACAGCAGATAGGTGTTCACTGAAGAAATTATTGTCTGACTGTAAACCTTTCCTTAAAGTTGCTTCATGTGGAAATTATCTTAGATAAAAGGCAGAACGCAGCTACTTTGTATTCTTGAACAGACAGAACATTCCTGTATTATTTTTGCCCTAGCAATTTCAATTCCTTTTGGTTTTGTCCTGGGTTTGGCTGGGATAGAGTTAATTTTCACAAGCTGGGAGGCGGCACAGCTGGGATAGCTGACCCGAACTAAGCAAGGGGATATTTCATACCATATGATGCCGTACTCAGTATATAAACTGGGGGAGCTGGCCAGGGGTAGGAGGGATCACAGCTCAGGAACAGGCTGATCATAGTGTTCCGGGTGGTGAGCAATTGCATTGTGCATGTCCTGGTTTCAGCCCAGCCGGTAACAAAGCACCACGAAGCCTCTCCCTCACTTACTCCTCCCACCCCAGCCACGGTGGGATGAGGAGATAATACAAAGGAAGTCTCATGGGTCGACATAAGTACTGGGAGGGATCACTTCCCACTTATAGTCACAGGCAAAAGACAGGCTCAACTTGGGGAAGAAACAAAATCCATTTAATTTACTACCAATCAAACCAAAACAAGGATATTAGGAAGTAAAACCAAACCTCAGAACACCTTCCTCCCACTCCTCCCTCCCTCC
>VYZV01015884.1:222-21170 GCA_013401275.1 Pandion haliaetus | reverse complement strand
GGGCGTAAGGGGGACAGCCTGCAGTATCACCAGGGGCTGCAGGGCCATCAGCCTCCTCAGGTGCCCCTCCTCCCTCTCTTTCTTCACTGACCTCTGTGCAGATATGCACAGGGGTTCCTCTCACATTCCAATCCCCCTACTCACTGCAGGTTCCCCTTATTAAATCTGTTCTCCCAGACGCACTACCACCATCACTGACTAGGTCGGCCTGGGCCAGAGGCGGGTCTGACTTGGAGTCGGGGGAGCCTCCAGCAGCTTCTCACAGGAGTCACCTCTGCAGCCCCCTCTCCTGCTACCAAAAAACCCCCATGCCTCATAAACCCATAACAGTACATCACTCAGTTTATATATTATTTTATTAGTATTACTGTTATAAGTATTTCTTCTCTCCTTGTGTTGTCCTATTAAACTGTTCTTATCTCAACCCATGAGGTTTTACCTTTGTCTTCTGATTCTCCTCTGCATCCCACTAGCGAGGGGAGGAGTGAGTCAGCAGTCACGTGGTGCTTAGTTTCCAGCTGGTCTTCAACCATGATGTTATTTCACTCTCATCTTGCTAGGTCTTTTCAAAGCACGAGTTTAAATTCTTTGGCATGTTGTATCTGTATGGTCTTTAATTTATTCTCCCTTTGCACTACTAAAGTTTCCCATACCTGCAAGAGACAATTATCAGATTTTTAAGAAACGTGATTTATATTTTTATTACTTACCAATACTTAGCAAGAGTGTTCTGCTTGTTGATATAAAATTTTTAATTGCAACAAATTTTAGAGCTGAACAAATTTTACTTCAAATTAATAGAATTATTATTGCATTAGATTTGTCTAGTTCCTAAGGACAACGGACAGTAGCTTAAAATATTACTATTAATATTCAGAAAATATTCAACTGAAATGTTTGAACTGCAGAAATACAAATGTTGGACATCTACTCACTGGAAGTAGCAATGATCATTAATAATAACCAAAAGGACAAAATTGTGTCTTGCAAGGTAAAAGTTCAAGTTTTTTCAAATGAGGACACTTTAGCCCAGAAGGTAAGGTGAAAATGCTTCATGTGAAAAGCATAATGGAAATAGAACAGCAATAAAAACCAAAATGTTTATGTGCAAAATACACCACATGCACTATCTTAAAAAAAATAAGATAAACCATTTCAGAGATATTTTAAGACATGTCCTTAAATTAAATACAATTCTGATGCAACTATTTTGTCTCATGGTTTGTATACAGTCATGACAGAACAAACTATGATTCCGTAAAAAACTACCCTTGTACAACAGAGGCCATTGTACAAGTCCTTTTGCACCATTTAAACTCTAAGATTGAGCAGTTAAGAGTTATTTTGGATAAGACTTCAGAAGAAAGTCCACAAATGGAACAGTTTTAGCAGATGTACATACAAATACCCCAAGGTCACCGATACCTCAGTTGCCAGGGGCTGACACCCCACCCAAAAGTTGTTTTGTGGTGAATACCAAAGCTCAAACAACATTTACAACACATTAAAAAGTTAGATTCCTTGGCTTGGATGCTACATGACTAGACACTGAATAGAGGGCTGTCTTAAGTCCTCATACAACATATGAAGCAGCTAAGTAACAAACTGTGCCTTCAGCTGTGCTCCTGTCTGAAGGTCTTGACCTCAGGTACTGTAGCCCAACCCCTCTGGTTGGTTGGTTCATTGGGGTTTAATATTCTTCCTTTAAAAGTTACTTATAAAATTTGAAATGCATTATAAAATGTGGCATTAGAAGGATAATGAAGAGGAAAGGAAGAAAAAATGATGTTGCAGTTATGGTATCCAGCTTTCTCACAAAAACCTGTATTAGCATATTCTCTTGGGAATTAGGGTAGGGCAGCCATGTGGGAGACACCAGTCCTTAGTTCAGGCTTTTGCTCCAAAAACTGTTGGTGCATTTTACCTCTCAACAGTAACAATCCAGCAAGCTAGGATGAGAATCTGAGCCAACACTCACTGCTTGCCTACAAAGTCATGTTTACACACTTTTCATCTAGGTTGGGTCAGTAGTCATATCTCGTCATTAAAAGGGTATCTTTTATCCTTCGATGCAGAACAAAGTGCTGGTGGTTGTAACATATTGTAACATAAGAAACCCATGAGTTTTTATTCCTGTACTTCAAGGTGATGGGCATGCATCTCAGTCTCTTATGGCTGAGTTTTGAGATCTTGAGTCGGTTTTGTGAAAGGTTGTGGGAAACTTCTGTTTCTGCTTCTCTGACAAGCAAGAAAGTGCATTTTGTGAAACATTAAATCTGTACCCTGTGTATTAACTGTGTTCCTAGGTCAAATTGTTCACATGAGTTCATATATATTAGGAAAAATCTGGCTCCTACATAAGCCTAAGCTAGCTAAGAAATCCCAGCTGCTAAATGTCAAGGTGAAGTCACATGCAGGGATGTGCAGAAGTAGAACTCTGCAATGTCTGGACAAAGGTAACAAAACCACACCATTTGTTCTGCAAACAGCAGAAATAAGAAATAATATTTTCTAAACTCTTTTCCGCTCTATAACATCTTTATTTTTTGCTGATACATTTCATATCTCTTAAAAAACCTAGTAGATCTACATACTTTCCATGTAGCAAAACCTGTATCTATTTCTTTATTTTTTATTTTCTAAATCCCTTCCTTTGATACTATTTTGTCACAGTCTGTTTCTCTGAAAGCATAACCCTTTATGTCCAAAACTATGTGTCAAACCAAATGAAATAGCAGAAATACCCTTTTATATTACACTCCATTATATTGCATAGTACAGTTACATTAAGTGGATTCAACTGACTGCCAATAAACATCAGACCAGAAAAGTTCAAAAGTCACTTTATTTCATGATAAAGTAGAATACCTCCTCTAAGACTTTTTATTAGCAAACAAGCAAACAAAATTTTAGGTACTTCTGTCTGTCTTTCTCTGAGTGGATGCAAGTTAAATATTTTTGTAGATAGATTATACAGTCAAAATAGAAACAGTAAGATTTCAGTTAAATTTGCCATTCAAAGGTTTCATAACTCTAAACTATTTTCAACATGTCAGACTCCACCTTTTAATATTGTTTTTACCAGGCTGTGAGTCAGTAGTTAAGAGATTTTTTTTCTTCAGAGTTGTTGGCTTGTTCTGATTGAAATATTTACATTGCAAATTAAAATGGAGGGGAAAAGTCAAGGAACATGAGGAACGATTAGAGGACTGGTTTGGTTTTTTTTTTTAAATCTCTGAAGATTTATATTAGAATGTAGTCTCAAACTGATAATCTATATTATTACTTCATAGATAGTATCAGATGCTAAAAAAAAAAAAAACCAAATCCCACAAAGCACTTCAAAGACATCTGGGGAAAAGAAAATGGGTAATATAGCCTTTTAAGAAGTAAAGCAATATTTTTAGTTACGACTAGTTATCTTAGCAGACAGGAATTTCTATTTCAGTCATTTCTTGTCGTGGTTTAACCCCAGCCAGCAACTAAGCACCACGCAGCCGCTCACCCACTTCCCCCCACACACACCCAGTGGGATGGGGGAGAAAATCAGGAAAAGAACTAAAACTCGTGGGTTGAGATAAGAATGGTTTAATAAAACAGAAAAAGAAGAAACTAATAATGATAATGATAACACTAATGAAATGGAAACAGTAATAATAAAAGGATTGGAATAAACAAGTGATGCACAATGCAATTGCTCACTACCCACTGACCGATGCACCCAGAAGTCCCCAAGCGGCGATCCCCCCCAGTTCCTAAAACGTCACATGGTATGGAATACTCCGTTGGCCACTTTGGGTCAGCTGCCCTGACCGTGTTCCCTCCCAGCTTCTTGTGCCCCTGCAGCTTTCTTGCTGGCTGGACATCAGAGGCTGAAAAACCTTGACTTTAGACTAAACATTACTTAGCAACAACTGAAAACATCAGTGTGTTATCAACATTCTTCTCATACCTAGCTCAGAAACATAGCACTGTACCAGCTACTAGGAAGACAATTAACTCTATCCCAGCTGAAACCAGGACATTTCTCTACATCAGTAAGCTGAGCTAGGTATGTAGTGTCTGATGTAATACAATGTTACATCCATGCAACTAAAAAAAGCAGTGCAAAACCAGAACGATATTAGCCTCTGGTCAATGATGTAGTGAAATAAATAAATATTACAAACCTACCCTTTCCCTTAAAATGAAGAAACAAAAACTATCTTCTAAACAAACAAACAAAGCCATAAACCATCCCCTCTGCTAACAGTTATTAGATGAGATTTTGAAAAAGGAATTAAATTTGATTGAAATTATACTTAAATTATTTAACCTTATGTAATTATAGTTATATATCACATAAGCTGGCCAGTTTATGAAGGTAGATTTCATATGTCTGGAATGGGAAATTATATTAATAAAAGAATGATATGTTACATTGATACAGGAATGACTACACTAATTGCTGTATTAAAACTCATATACATTGTGTGCTAGTTTGGGTAAATGCTTTGCCAGTCCCAGTATGTTTATGGCTGTAATAATGTGTATCAATGTTATGCTCTGATGAATCCAAAATGCTATGGAAAAAAAGTGCTTTACTTGTTACCATTTCCTCTTATATCTTACTGAGAGGTTTAAATAAGCAACACAATACTATTTAAAACAGACTGAGGAAAAGAGTACAGATTTTAAAAGCTGTCAAATCCACTCTTTTTATTTTCTGTGTGCTTTTACAAGAATCTCAGAAACAAATGAAAAAAAATACAGAGCAGATTCTTAATCTGGAACAAAGGTACATCTATACAAAATGGGAAAACAAACTCTTGATTTTTTCTTGAAAACTGAAGGAAATCTGTATAGTTCTATTAATCTTAAAGATAAACAAATAGGGGAATAATAATAACAACAACAACCACCACCCTGCTGCTCACTTTTCGATTTTTTTTTCATTATTTTGTGTATCCTTTAGTATTTGTTCTGATAACTGACTAAGTAGTATCTGAATAACAAATGCAAAATGGAGCACTGTATATGTTTTAGTTTTTCCTTAAAGAGACAAAGAAGACTCTTCCTAAAGCCCTGTAAGATTATTTAAGAAATTAAGGAGGTAAATGAAATTGGCTTTTGAAAAATATCTAAAGTGCGAGACTGCTTAGATTGTGATTATAATAATTTATACATAAAGCCACAGACAGAGGCTGATTTAAAGAAGTTTCCTCACTGAGGAAAGTTTCTTTCCAGCAACCACTTTCTGCAACCTTTTTCCAACGTGATATAGCTAGTACTACCACTAAATTCACAATTTAGTCAAAACATTGACTATGATAGGACTAGCACTAGTAATGACCGTAAAAATTCTGTATTAGAGTGTGAGACAAAGACCAAGAGTCAAACCATGACTGAAGCCAAACATAGGAATTTCATGCCTAATTTTTCAGGCAGTTAATGTAGACTATCATTTTCTATAGAAGTTAACTTGAAATAATCTGAGTCTTCTCTGAACTTCAGACAATCCCCCCCAAATATTTTTGTCCATATTTCTCTCCATTCCCTGAGCAGTAGACTTTCTGACTCCATTTGTTTCAGTTCAACCTCTTCCAGTTCTGATTGTTTTCTCCTTGCAAGTTCCTCCCCAGACTATTTTATAAAGTGTCAATTTCTTCCACAGGATTTCCTTTTGGGATTTGTTTGGTTCAGAAGTACTTCAGAAGACATATCTTTTCTCCTCACCCTAAGGAAGAACTACTGCAGTTGAAAACTGTATGACAGACTCCAGCATCACCCAGACACATGAAACATCTGTGGCGCCTTTCCTCCAAGATGGCAATCCTGCCAGAAGGGGAGTTAAAATGCAGGAGAAGAAACAACAAGCCATAAGGCAGTGAGTGCTGGTTGAATCCTGACTTTCAGAAACCTAACCATTTAATATGCTTGGTCTTTTGAAATGTATTGTATTGAGCCATTTCTGCACAATACAGCAATGTCATCGAGTGCTACCCTTGGTGCTAACTGTGCTTATCCAGTCTATAATACATACAGAACATCACATACACTAGAGAAAGAACAACCGGAGTCAGCCATTATGGAAGTTACAGGAATATGTACTTGTTCTTTTCACTTCTTATTGCTCATGGTGCTCTGTAATATGTTCTCTAGACACACTGTAATACTGGCTATATCTTTTTCCCCAACATTGTGGTCATTCTACCCAAAGTAATCCACAGCACTCTGTTAAACCAGCTGAACTAAAAGCAAAACCATGTGTAGCAATTAACTGTCATTGTGTAATTGTGTTTTCTGTATCTGAAAGGAGAAGAAAGAAATTACTTGTAAAATCAAAGCCAAGTTTATTTGAAAGAGAATACACTTTGTTTTCTCAGTCTAGTCTCCGGTCATGAGTGTGCAGCACAGTATAGACTCCAACAGCTAAACTTCTGCTGCTGCCCTTGATAGTGTCATTCAAACTGCTTTTGAGGTTCTCAACAAAAGAACTCTGAGCTGTTTGACAATTAGATTTAAAAGGCACAAAGGAAGTAACAGTCCATAAAAGTGAATGACATACTCAGAGAGACTCTACTAGCTTTTTTCCTCTCAGTGGAGAAATAAAAGGATGACTGTAGTGAGGAGAGTGTAGTTGTAATTAACTTGTCATTTGTATTAATAATTATACAGTTTCAAGACTGCATATTATTACAGTTAAGGTCACAGACTAAAATGCAGGTTCAATTCTTGCTTCTCTTAGGCTTCTCATGGGACACTGCACAATCAATTTATCTTTAAGTGCATTTATTCCTTTTAATGTAAAAGGGAATTATAATATTTCTTTTTTTCATCAATCATGTGAATTTGCAGTTCTGTTTTACTCTTTTTTTTGTTATAAATCAGCTCTAATAAAGAATTCATAAAAAAAAAAATTAACCAGAAAACAGTGAATTTGGGGAAAGAAACATTTTATTAAGGGACTTAGTTTGCTAATTTCCCAATTTTACTAGAAAGTCTTTTTCATCTCATTAAAATTCTTTGTAAGGTACCCCATTTTAAGTTTAATTAACATAGAATACAATTTTTTTTTCTCAATCAGATAGATTTTTCTTCCCTATTCTTCATTTCAGAATCTTTAGAGATTTAGAAAGGTTAGTTTAGCTAATAGTAATAATTTAATTTAGACTGGAGACAGTCCAAAGGAAGGCCGTGAGGATGATCAACGGGCTGGGGAACTTACTCTGTGAAGAAAGACTGAAGGTGGTAGGTCTTTTCTTCCTGAAGAAGAGAAGACTCAGAGGGGACCTCATCACAGTATGCCAGTAGTTAAAGGGTGGCTACAAAGAGGACGGAGGCTCTCTCTTCAAAAGAACCACATAGAGAAGACAATGGGCAATGGGTACAAGTTGCACTTGGAGAGGTTTCATCTCAATATACAAAAGAAAATTTTTATTTTTTACAGTAAGATCAATCATTCACAAGAACAACCTCCCCAGAAATATGGTAAAGTCCCCATCACTGGAGGTTTTCAAGATGTGATATGGAGAGGGTGCTTGGCAATCTCACCTAGGCTCCCTTTCCCACAAAAGTTGGACCAGATGATCTTTTGAGGTTCCTTTCCAACTTGGGCTATTCTATGATTCAGTGACCCTCTGAAGATTTACTTCCTAGTTTCCACTGAGGATGGGAAAAAAGCGTGTGAAGTTCTTACTTAGCTAAAAAGAATATCTTCCACTTTCAAATTTACTGTAGATTCAGTATTTCACCTGTAAAGTTGTATTAAACTGTAATACAAACAAGAAGGTAAAGAATAACCAGCTGAAATAATATGTAATTTCCACGTTGACTGAGTTAATCACTTAACAACATGGTAAATGTTATAAATCTTGAAAAAATAAGTCATTTAGTGTACATTTTTCAGACTGTAGATTCGTAAGTATCCATTCAAATTGTAAATTTATTTGAACAGGGGAGGTAGTAAATAAATTTTTCAGTTTCAACACAGACTGGGGAGTGTTGCTTGGAATCACACATACTGGCTGAAAAGCAAAGAAAACAGGCATGGAACGGTGGTGCAGAATAGTGGCAAACTCCATGTTTTAAAATTGCTCACATAGTGTGTTCCAGGTTCTATTATTTAAAATTAAGATTAATGCTGACAAACTTTACAGGTTCTCAAGATATGAAAAAAGGCTCTACGTTAAAAGAAAATAGTAGTGATAAAATATTTTGCACATATTGTTTATTCATTTATATGATTGAACTGGAGAAAATTTTGTCCTCTGTTAGCCATTAGATACTCATCTAATCTCTGACATCCCACTTATTTCAGGTAATTTGTGCATACAGAGGCACTAAATCTGGATTTCTGGATTTTTCCTCTAAGTCTCAAAGGACAGACCAGATAGAGCTAGTGCAAATTATTTTGCACTACTTCATTTAGTTGTTTCACATGAAAAAAGGGTAAAAAAATTTAGTGCACCATGTGGGTTTTTTACCTGGTTAGTCTAAAAGACCCTGTGTTTTTTTTTTTTACCTGGTTAATCTAAAAGAAACATTTATCACACTACTTATGGTTCACTGATGTAATTAATTTCTAGGGATGTAGACATGAAGAGAAATTTTGTCAACATACGAGAGGCTGTGATATCTTAAAGGTTTGGAGTAGAGTTTTGTACACATTTTTGAAAGTCTATTTTCCATGAAAAATGCAGTTTCAGGTTGAGAAGGTTACATTCAGATTCAATGAAACATTTCATGAAGTTGTTTCACTGGGAAAAAAACAAAGGACATTTCATTTTGGCATTTCCTGAATTAAATGTTTCACTTAGAAATGTACTTCAGTACCATTAAATGCTAACTACGCTGAAGAAATTTGATGGAATGAGCCTTTTCACACTGTCCTGACCAAATTCTAAGTTTGACGCAAAGCACATTTGTTTTCAACTGTATGGTTTGGTGAAACTTAGATACACACACATATGTATGTACATACTTACACACACTATCTGCTGCATATATCATATAATCATTTAGGTTGGAAAAGACCTTTAAGATCATCGAGTCAAACCACAAACCTAACACTGCCAAGTACACCACTAAACCATGTTCCAAAGTGCTACACATCTTTTAAATACCTCTAGGGATGGTGACTCAACCACTTCTCTGGGCAGCCTGCTCCAATGCCTGACAACCTTTCCAGTAAAGAAATTTTTCCCAATATCCAAACTAAACCTTCCCTGACACAACCTGAGGCCATTTCCTCTCATCCTATCACTTGTTACTTGGGAGAAGAGACCCACACCCACCTCACTACAACCTTCTTTTAGGTAGTTGTAGAGAGTGATAAGGTCTCCCCTCAGCCTCCTTTACTCCAGGGTAAACAACCCCAGTTCCTTCAGCTGCTCCTCATAAGATGTGCTGTAGACCCTTCACCAGATTTGATGCTCTTCTTTGGGCATGCTATATATCTGTTACTGATGTCAGAATTTGATATGCAGGTGAGGGGATGGGATTCACTAATGCAAGTGTTGGAGATTTCATTTCATGTGTGTCCCATGGGAAGTTTTCAGGTTTTTAAGTGCTTTGAAAAATAACCTTGCACACCTCAATCTTGTCCCTTCTGCTTGTAAGTAACCATTGACTTTGAGGGTAGCTCTGAAAGCAAGAAAGGAATGGTTTAGATTTATCATCAGCTCTACCGTCTAACAGAATTTGACAGCATGAAACTATGAACTGGATAGAATGATTAAAATTTAAATCCAGCCGTACTCACAGTAGGTATTAAAGTCAATGCACTTTCTAAGCCAAAAGTCATTGGAAAGAGTTAAGGCAGAGCCACTGAACCTTTTGGGGTCCATCAATTTCAATTCATTTGCTCTGATTTTATGGATCAGTACTTGGTCTCTTCACTGTAGTGTCTATGAAATGTCAGTCCTCCTAGTGACACCCCCTGAATAAAATTTGTGGCTTGAGATAAAGACTGTTTAATAGGACAGAAAAGGAAGGGATAACAAGAACAATACAATAATAAAAAAATTAGAATATACAAAACAAGTGATGCACAGTGCAATTGCTCACCACCCACCCACTGATGCTTAGCCAGTTCCTAAGCAGCAGTCCCCGGCCAGCTTTCCCCCTTGTTTATATAATGAGCATGATGTTATATGGTATGGAATATCCCTTTGATCAGCTGGGGTCACCTGTCCCAGCTGTGTCCCCTCCCAACGACTTGTGCCCCCCCAGCCTACTTGCTGGTGGGGTGGGGTGAGAAGCAGAAAAGGCCTTGGCTCTGTGTAAGCACTGCTCAGCAATAGCTAAAACATGCCTGTGTTGTGAACAAAGTTTTCAGCACAAATCCAAAACACAGGCCCATACTAGCTACTATGAAGAAAAATAACTCTATCATCTGAGCCGAAATCAGGACAATATGTAACTATCATTTCAACACTTCTCCAGCATTTGAATATTTAACCACACAATTTGTGTCTGTTAGAATTAGGTTGATACAGTGGTAGAGTACAGCGTGCTTTGTTTTGCCTTGCATTGCAAGTGGCATAAAATCCAGTCAACTACACTTGATGGGGCATTTCTATATAGTCTGAATCATTCTGGTTGTGCAAAACAGCTGTGATTTACCTCTTGCCATATATGCTTTTAGGAAGTGTATATTTATACACTATGCAAACAGCTAAATTATGTAAAATACATAATAATAATATTTTTAAAGCAGCTGGAATTACTGTACTAACAACATAACTGATAGAAACCACAAAAACATTGACATTAAAAGCTAATGACCAAATTATACATTTTATTTGTTCATCACAACCAGAATACAAAATATACATTATCCACAACAACTCTGAATCTGGCACTTTCATTACACAGGAAAGAATGCCTAATTTTCTGTACAGAACATACTTTTAATAATGACATGATTTTTTCCATAGACTGAAACAGAGTTAGGCTGTAGCTGTTCTACTACATTTAATGAGAATAAAATGTTTTAAATGACAATCAATTAATTGTCAGACTTTGAAAGATAACTTTATTTGTAACCTTAACAGTTTTCTCTTACACATATAAATATACGTGCAGGTGCATCAGTGGTGCCTGTGCTACAAGTGCATTTGTTTATATGCAAAGCATGGTACTTACGGAGACTGATAAAAATACACTGATGTTTAAAATATTTTGATCATCAAACTTCAGAGACATGGAAATGAGAATGGAATACTTTAAAATTCACTGATTTTTATAGGCAAGGCAATTAAAACAAATACATGGCAAAGGCATTTTCCTAGTAAGGCAGACATTTTCAGCATAACTTGTGGAAGAGATGTTAAGCAACAATCATTACTGATGAAGAGCTTTACACAGAGCGTGCTTAAAAGTTTTGTGGTTCTTCTTTTATTTCTAAAATTAGTTATCTGTTTTGTAATGCTGAAACCATAATATAACATTTGAGGCAAAATTAAAACTTACATCCCATTTGACATGCTGAAATGTATATGGAAAACAATAAAATGTTGTCTGTAAAAAAAAAACCCAACTTATTTTAACAAAGCAAGGTCATTAAAAAAATGAAAACTTCTATACTGTAATGATTTTTTTGTTATCCATAAGAAAAATCCATTTACAATTTGCAAAAAAGAAAAGAAAAGTGACTTATCCTCATTTTAATGGTTAAGTCACCCCATCAGGAAAGAAGGAAAATTGATATATGACATCAGTGATCAGTCACATTTTAGAAATAGCAAGGACAAAATGCCAGGTCAGTGTGCAGGAGAGTAAAATGTGGGGTAAAATTTGTACAAATTATATCAAAGTCTAGTGGATAAAGTTCAAAAGTTTGTAGCAACCACTGTTTGCTTGCAATAGATCAAAGAACATTGTGGGCAGAACTAAAATCCTGTGTTTTTCTTTATGCCTTTTTTGTGACAGTCTCTAGAGTTCAGGTTGTAAGTGGAAGAGCAAAGAGGAAGCTTACTTGCCCCTACTTCTGCCTCCAGTCCACTCATCATTTGATGTTTAATATTTACACCTTCTGTCAAAGCATTCAGTTATCAATGAACAATTCCTGATGCCCAGTCATTAGCAGTGAAGTATGGAACCTTAATTGTAAGCACATTGCTTTTGCGCTTCCATGATATTTTCCAGGAGTCGTTCCTGCATCCTATGCTGTTCAAGACAGGGAGGAGGCATCGTAAGACTACTAAAAACCTTAGAAGGGCAACAAGAAGGCAAGGAGACAGGAAGGTTTTAGAACAAATAGTTCTACATTGGAGGGAAAAAACAGTCCCATAGATGATCAGGATTACTCATCATAGCACCCAAGAATCAAGCCTGGAAGAATTCCAGGGAAGCATGAGTCATCATTGTGCTTGGGGGGTGAGGAGGGGAAGAGGAACCCTTCTTCATTTTTTTAATGTCTTTTAATTGCAGTTACTATTAATAATGTATCAAAACATTTGGCATTATGCATTGATTTGGTCCAAAATTTTAGGGGATATACTCTTTAAAGTGCATATTCTTGCTTTGTCAATATTTTTAACCATTATGTATACAATAGGAAGTAAAGAAAACAGGCAAAGCATTACAGAAGCTCATGCACCCATTATACTCATTCTGCCATTAAAGTTCACTGACTAATGGATTTCTGATGCAGATGGAAGTTTTTGTGCCTTGACAGATCAGGCACAATAGCTTTGACTGTTAGTCTTTCAAGCCTGAAGGGTTTTCTTTCATGGCTTCAGGTGAAGCCTTTCCAGAGCAGTGAGATATTCACAGCATCCAACTTTTTAATACAGGAAAAAAAAAAAGAAAGGAAAAAGTTGCTTTCTTTTTTCAGTTACGAAGGACTTTAAAAGTTTGCTTCAATGCTGCAAGAATAAATCAAGTTAATTAAACAAAAATAAATAGAAGTTCTTAAAGGATAAATGAAGATCCTCCAGGTTCACATCATGAAAAGTGATCTTTGAAGTAAAATATTCCAGTAATTTCAATTATAGTTCCAAAAATATTGAAAACTTCTAGTAAATGTTAATAAATAATGCCAGGAGCTTTCTCAATTTATAAACTGTCATGTTACTTAACTTGTTAGAAAGGAATAGACAAGTATCTGAAAACCCTGTTCTTAAAAGAAATAAATACAACAGTTAAACATGTATGAATAACCCCTAAGATATATATCTATAAACATGAAATATTTAATTCTCCTGTCTGTGATCCTTCTACTGTCTGCAGTGGACACTGAATTATGTTATGAAGACCTTCCTTTGATTACCAGCATCTTCTCTTACCCTTTTGCTTACTCTTTCCTGTTATTTATTTTACAGATTTTAATGGTATTTATTATACAATGGTTTGAAACCCAAAGAGAAATCACCTTTTATTATTACTTTAATCTTGTCTTTGAAAAAAGTTTTTAATTTCTATGGACAACATTGAAATATATTGAATAAATAATATACTCCATTCCAAAAGAAAAGTAAATAGATGCACTGGTAGTAGAAATTTAAGTAACCTTGCATATCACTATTAATAGTGTAAATGATGGCACAGAAAGCACTGGAAGATGTTCATGGGACTGGTAAAACATAGAAAAATCTAGTATAATTTATAAGTTCAGTGACACACTTTATTTAAGATTGTAACAAGCATCTAACTTGGGAGCAAGATACAATACTTAATTAAAATCCCTATGTAGTGAATGGAGAAAGGCAAGTGCCTCTAAATGGTTACTCTGAGAATGAAGATAAAGGTATTAGTACTGATAGGTCCTGTAAGCCTCTGTGTCCCACTGCCTTGGAGGTAGAAAGGGGCAACAGCACCTCCTGCTTCCCAGGGGCCACCTCAAGGAAAACTCATTTAAGGTCTGGAGGACATGTGAAAGCCTAAAGCAGGGATCTTGACCTCTCTTATGCAAGATACACAGACGAGCGAAGTGAAGGAGTTTGTCTGCTCTGGGGTACGCTGCTGTAGGGCAGACCACCTGTTGTCTACACAGTCAGCACAGAAGCCTGGACGCCATGGCACTGTCAGAAAAGCACCTGAGATTTTCCCAGGCTCAGAACTGTATAATTAATGAATGTTGCTCTTTTTCAGCAGCCATTCTCCATTAGTCTTTGACCCCATTACTATCTCCTATTTGTCTTTCTCAGTTCATTTCAGATGTCACTCACAACACTTGAGTTGCTTTAAATAATGAATACTGTAATTATTTCTTTTAATTAAGAGTACAGTTTTCACATACTGATTGCTTGTACTGCATCCCCTTTTCACTCAGCAGGCCAAGTAAGATTTTTCTTTTTATTTAAAATACTCTTGTGAGGCAAAACATTGCTGCTGGTACTTACTCTCTTCTCAACACTTAATAAAATGCAGCTTTATTTTATTCCATAAAATTTATGTTTATAAGGCTAGATATAGTGGTCTCTGCATCTATTGTAATTGTTTCTTCAGTGGTACACTCGTCCCTTGTCCTAATATCTTGCTTTCTGAAGCCCTACATTCTTCATCTGCTTAGCCAAGTTTATTGTGGCCTTTTGTGAATTATCATGGGAAATATCTCAGTGCTCTGTCTAAGATTCTTCATTATTATTTATTACTATGAATCTCCCCTATCTATATCTGACCAAAACATCTGTCCCTTTTTGCATCTGAGATACACTTTATGGAGACCATGATCAGATTCAGATATTAAAATTCCATGTTATATTTTATAAGAAAAACTACAATTACCAAAATGTTACTTACTGAAAATTTATATATACAATTTTTTGTGCAATAAGCTAAACTAGTCTATTTTCAGCCCAGACTCCCAACTACAACTGCTTTACATGCCTGGTGTGACCTTTGCTTTTGCTGGAAATGTACCTTTAATAACAGGTGTGTCCTGGTTTTGGCTGGGCCAGAGATAATTTTCTTCTTAGTAGCTGGTACACTGCATTTTGGATTTAGTATAAGACTAATGTTGATAACATACTGAGGTTTTAGTTGTTGCTAAGTAGTGCTTATCCTAAGTCAAGGATTTTTCAGTTTCCCATGAGAGTGCCAGTGAGGAGGTGCACAAGAGGCTGGGAGGGAGCATGGCCAGGACAGCTGACCCGAACTAACCGAAGGGATATTCCATACCATAGGATATCATGCTCTGTATATAAATGGAGAAGAGTTGGCTGGGAGGGGTGGATCACTGCTCGGGGACTGGCAGGGCATCGGTCAGTAGGTGGCGAGCAGTTGTGTTGTATATCATTTATTTTTCTTGGGTTTTATTTCTTTCTCTTTTTGTTATCTTCCTTTTCATAACTTCTATTACTATTATTATTATCATTAATACTACTATCATTATTTTATATTTCAGTTATTAAACTGTTCTTTTCTCAACCCATGAGTTTTACTTTTTTTTTTATTCTTATCCCTCTCCCACTGGAGCAGGGGGGAGGAGTGAGCAAGCAGCTGTGTGGTGCTTAGTTGCTGGCTGCAGTAAAACCATGACAAAGTGTTAAGTTATTATTTTTAGGCTAGTTTAATTGTGTTCAGATTTAAAGGACTGAGATCCTTTAAGTAGATAGTGAAAGGTAATACAGCCTTGATCACAGCTTGCCCTTATGTGGTAACTTTTTTTTGTTAGTAACAGTATTTTTACTGTTTGCTCTTTCAGCCTGGTTTTGACATCCAGACCAAATCAATCTGCTTGTGCTAAATACAGGCTTGATTAACCTTTTACTAGGTGTGCACTATTCTGCTTTCTGTGTAAATTCAAGGGTTCTTCCTCCCACCTCAAATTAATTTTCGCTGGTTTGAACAACTTCTATGTAAATAATTATTAATGAAAATTATGCCAAAAGTCATTTGCTAACAGATCATTGGATGAGAAATTAATAGAATAGAAATGAAGAATTTAGGATTTTATTTGAACCACTACATTTTAAATTCTTATTTTGGGTTTGCCTTGTAATTTTGTTTTGGTTTGCAGTAAGTCTTGTTTGCCTCTGTGGAAAAGCATTAAAATAGCTTCTTTAAGTACTTTTATTTAGAATTTGGCCTTATATAATCCTTATTCTCTATTTAGAGTATTCAAGTCTCCCTGAAAATCACTCCACTTGCTTTGGTAAACTCAAACAAAGCTTTAACTTATGTTAACAGATGAAAATATACAGTCCTAAGAGCAGACTCATTCACTTGCAGTAAATAGTGGGACTAATCATAGATATTGGGCTGGCTATGCTCCTGGCTTCAAGTTAAGTCTTGGAGAGGTAAACATTTCTCCAAGGAAGAATACTCCAAGGAGTATTGTTGTCAGTGGGGTCAGGGAAGTCCTCTCAGGCTACAGAGCTGTTGGCTGTTACTGCTTTCTCCACAAGACTTTGCTACTGCTACTGGCTCTCTGCTGTCAAACGTGCCAAGGGCAGCAATGGCAAGACAATTTCTGTGTGCTGTGCCTGCAGCCCACAGTCTGTCTTATGGAAGAAACTGGATCCTTGAGTGAAAGACTAATAGAGAGAGGGCTAGGATCTCAGCAATAACCACTTCCCCCTCTCAAATCTGAAGAACATAAATGGGGGAAATCACAATCAAATTTTAACAAACAATACAAGCACCAACCATAACAATGTCTGCATTCATGATTTGGCTCAATGTTGGCCTATTTCTATCCTGTTAATTCAGAGCTAGACATCCAGCTCTATAGCTTCTGCAAACTTCAGTAGGACCACCTTTTTGGTCACAGGACTTGTACCCTTGTGAGCAGAACACCATCAGCTGTGTCATTCAAGGAATGATCTCCTGAATTAGGTGGTTTCAATCCTAAAAATAAAATGAATAGTCTTATTTTGTCAGGCCCACACTAACCGTCTGCCTTCAACAGAGAAATGCAGCTTTAATGTATTTACTTAATTAATGCACCTTCATGACATCAACATGGAAAGAAAGTGCAATCAACTCTATTGCAGTTTTATTAGGTCAATGATCCTTGATCTAAAAAAGATTTATGTAGAGCCTGTAATGAAGTAGTAGCAGCTGTGTGGGGTTTTTTTTAGAGTACTTTTTCATCTCCTGTTTTTAGCAATAAAATATTAAGACCTTGAACTGAATTGAATATAGTCACTGACAAAGCATAATGTGCCCAAAGGACTCATCAGAATATAGGGAGTAAATAATGTGTGTTTGCCAACTATGCATTGATGTAGAATAATGGTTTGACTGAGAACTTTGAGGGCAACAAATATCACAAGAACATGCTCGAGTCAAACTTTTGTATTAAGTTAGTTTATGTGGTTACTTGTTTAATTGAAAGGCCAAAAGAAAAGCCTCATTAGAATTGCGCAGTTTGTTACATTTTAAAGCTCATTACCAAAGATAGAGATCTGCACTGAAAAAGTCCCAATCCCAGAACAGTGAAAGCAGGATAAGAGAAAGGGGATTCCAAATTCCTTAGTACTCAAATAAATTTGTAATACTAAGGTAGAAGATATATAATTAGGGATGAAGTATAAAACCAACATTGACCCTATAACATATTTTACAAGGTGTGTAAATTGCCACAGCACTAAAGGGAGGAAAAGGTCAGATTATTATTCTTTACCTTTCTTTATGTAACAGTACTGTCATTGAATAAAGGTACTAAAATAGAAAGCTTCTATCCATCTGTAGTATGCACCTAGACTGAAAAGTCTTTGTGGCCTGTTCCCATTAACTCTGATGCTTTGTCTGCTCTATTTTACTGGTGAACAATCGGCATGCATCAAATTCCTTATAATCACTCAGAAGACCTTAATCAAATCCATATATATATATATTCATATGCCTCCAAAAGATGTTGCTCTTTTTCACTAACAGTCAGTATACTTTCATGTCTGTGTGCTGTTCATGGCAGGCAGCAAAGGACTACACAAATCACCCCTGTATCACAATACTGATTTTATTATAAATTCACCTGTATTTTTATCTTTTCTGATTACAGGATCAGTTCCAGAGTTCTTCTCGCAAATTGAATTCTTGTGTTGAAACACAAGCATGGCAATACCAATATGACCAAATTTAAATGTGATGATTTGTATCTAAGCTGAGGAGAAGTTTTATATCTTTGAGATTTTGCTGTTGCTGTTTGTGTCTTTATGGGTGTTTTGGTATAGGTTTCATATTTTCTGTTTTTTCTTCAATTGAATGAAGGTAAGAAAATAGAGATAATGATGTAATAACGTAACTCCTAGTTGTCTTTGAGAAGATTCAAAGTATTATGGAACAGATAGTAAAATTGCAAGATATAGCAACACTGCTGGGGTTGATCCTCCTGCAATGTGTCAGGTGCAGTCACTGAATGGGCCTTCTGGACAATTTTATAGCCTCCCCTACAGTTTGGTTCCATTTGTCTCATTGACTCTCAGCCTGCTTAGCTTTCTGTCAAAACCAACACCCCAAACTGTTGCCGCTTTAGGTTCTTCAACTTACTGCTTGATGTAGATGTGTTTCTCGGTAGTTATTTTTTTCCAAAATAAGGTGTCACAAATGGAAGACTTGTAAACATAAGCCATCTCTACAGTGGTGACAAGCTTTGTTTTCTTGCTAGCAGGACATTTAAATTGTACTGCTTGGTTGCAGATTCTCACAGTGTGCTGCTGTATTCAGAAGCCATTATCACTGTAGGAAATAATAGCAAGTGGATATATTAATTAGGAGTTTTGCACAATAATGATGAAGATAATGTGTATCTACATCTCTGATTCACAGCTATGTGAATCAGAATAGCAAAAGAATGACATAATAATACAAGTCATTGCATTTTATGTAAATAAATTCATCTGATAAATAATGTGGTCTAGCAAGAGATACCTAGAAATATAAATTTGAATGAGGTTATTTGACACTGAAGTTCATATGAGAGACTTACCACCTCATAGGCCTTGGACAAGTCACTGGACTTCGTTTCTGCATCTCCAAAGCAATATTGGAGATAATGGTTAATAGTTTCTCAGAGGATGATGATTAATGAAAGCAAAGCTGCTGTGGTGTCTAGCCACTTAACATTATTATCACTAAAGTTTGTAGACTTAATTTAGAAAGATATATGGTGCCATTTAAAAGAATATTTAATGTTCTAAAATTATTAAACATTAACAGTTGACCTTAGCTGCTTCTATCAATTTTAACAAGCTATTGCTAAAGAAATTAGAAGATACAAGGAAGGGGTGTGTGTGTGTGTGTGTGTGTGTGAATCCGAAGAGCTTGCTAGACTAAGTTTGAGAAAATTCAGAAAGCTTCAGATTTTTTTCTTTCCTCAAAGCTGTGACTCTTTGCATGCAGCTCCTGAAATACCTACCTTACTCTTGGTACTGGACCACTTCTTTACAATGTAGCAAACAAAATAGCATAAATATCACCATAAATACCCACACCTTTTGTAATAAGTATTGCTGCAACGGGAATTGAAAACGAAAATCTTCCATCATACGTGAAGTCTAAATAAAGTCAATATAATTCTGCTTATATTTCATGTGAATCTGGCCAGCATTTTGTATCTAATACAGAAAAGAGAGATTCAGCTATGTGGAATGAAACAGGATAAGCACAAACTCTCAAATATAGCTTGGGAGAAGCTTCTTTAGAATTTTACAAAATATGTGAGGTTCTGTAATGGAAGTAGGAGACAAAAAGGCCTCTTCAAGAGACTATTCAAGAGACTAGTTATTGAAACATTGTCAGAGTTAAAGTAAATGTGAAATATTGTCAGAGATCAAGTCACTGTCCTTATAAATACATACACATGTAAATATGCCTGTGTGTGTTTCGTTTGTGTGTGTCTGTGCAGCAGTCTTCCTCAGTTACATCACCTCTGTATATGTAGCACAATCCAGGCTACCTTTTCTTCCTCATCCCTGGTTCACCATATGTTTAATATAGAAAAATCAGGTATGGCTGGTATGGCTCATATGAGAGACAGAGAATGTCTGGTGTGTTGCCACTCTGGATAACCAACAGATCAGGACAACAAGAACACTTCTGTACCACAGCAGCACTCTGTGAAAGCTTGGTGATGAACAAGGAAGGAAATAATGTAATTGCAGATGACTGTGATTGTGATTGGAATGAGTATTGCAGAAGAAGGTAAGAAAGCGTAAAGCTGAGAATGAACACAAGGCTGGAAGAAGGACAGCAGGGTGGAATGCTCTGTTGACGTGACCTTTGTGAATACCACTTTTTAATAGCATGCATACAACTCATAGTGCCTATCCCAGAACTTAGAAATACCCGATTTGTCTGTTTTCTTTCCTTTAAGTCTGGAAAGTTATAAAACATAATAGTTGTAATGGTTTTCTCATAACAGTAATGAGAAGTAGTAGTTGTCCCTAAGAATACTGGACTTTAGGACACAAAATACAATCTTATTTGGTGATTATACCAAGACAATAATTAAACCCCACAAAATGTATTACATAAGTATGCTCTACAGGAAGCGGAGGATCCCCTGCCCTCTTGCCACCAGGCAGGAGGGGACCTAAGGGATGTAGGGAATGGATACCACTCTCTGCTCGGGGAGGCAGGCGAAACCCCTCCCAGTCTCCCTCACCTTCCCAGTTGCCCCTACACAACAGGTATGGGGCTCTGGAACTCAAGGGCCAGGCCAATGAAGATCAGAATGTAGATGAAGGCCTATCCAGGGGGCTGCCTAGGTTGAGTCAGTCAGCCCCACGCATTCTGACAGCCTCTGAAAAAAAGAAAAAGAAGGGTAATTGTCATAGGCGATTCCCTTCTGAGGGTGACAGAAGGCCCAATATGCAGACCTGACCCATCCCACAGGGAAGTCTGCTGCCTCCCTGGGGCACAGGTGAAAGACATTACTAGGAAACTCCCTGGTCTGGTTCGGTCCTCTGACTATTACCCACTATTTGTTGTGCAGGCTGGCAGTGAGGAGATAGGGGAGAGAAATCCAAAAGCAATCAAAAGGGACTTCAGGGCACTGGGGCAGTTAGTGGAAGGAT
>VYZV01015881.1:0-15918 GCA_013401275.1 Pandion haliaetus | reverse complement strand
CCTTCTGGCTAGGGGACAAAGAGAAGAGAAAATGCCTGAGAGCGAGTCAAGTGCTGCCTGTGACGCCCCGTGGGAGGAAGCATGGGAGCCCAGAGGGCTAGCCAGCAGTGCTGGGGTGTGGGGAGAGTCTGTGGGACTTTGTTCTGCAGCCTTCCAGGGATGCATGAGGTGTTATCCAGGGAATCCTCTTGCCATATATGTCTGGAGACATCTGCCTGGACCAGAGCAACCTGACAGGACCCTGGGAAGACACAGCCGAGGCCTCCTTGACTGGCATGAGACACCGATGCCGAGCACAAGATGAGAGATGGGGGTATGGAGTGGGCAGTGGCGTTGTGGTAACCCCAGATGTGGGGTGAGCACTGTGGGTGAGGATGGCCTGTTGTGACATCCCCCAGGTGGATGGTGATGTCCCTGAGTGATGGGTTCTGATGTCACCGAGGGACAGACTATGACATCCCCGAGCGATGGATTGTGAGCACGCATCCCTTGCTGCTTATATTCAGGCACCGAGTCTCAGCCAGCCAGCTTGTGCCCGCGCTCCAGCTAAGTGAGTTTGTGAGGTTTGGAGTGTTGAGCGAGACCTTTGGTGCTGGCGTTGGGCTCGGGCAGGTTTTTTTTGCAGCTCTCTGTGTCCAACCTCAGAGCCATCCAAGGATTTTCCCTGGCCCTGCCAGGTTCAGGCAGCTGGGGCACAAAGGATGTGTGCTTACAGCAGCAGAGGTGAGCTGGGGGGGGGAACATCAGGCTGGGGTGGGGAGCTGGGAGGGTTTCCTTCTTGCGGGACCTGGATATTTCTTCCACCCCTCCCTGGGCGAGCCAATGATCCTGGCCTCTCTTCCTTTTCTAGTGTGACACCTGCTGCTGCAGTGCTGGTGACAGGGAGCAGTTCAACATTCCCAGCTCCCCCCAGGCCACCACAGCACGTGGAGAGCATGGCCATGGAGCTGGAGAACCACTGTCCAATATGCCTGGAGAGCTGGGAGGAGGCCAGCTACATGATGGCATGCCTCCGCCAGTTCTGTTACCCATGCATCCTGCAGTGGGCTGACAGCAAGCCCGAGTACCCCCTCTGCAAGAGGAAGGTCATCTCCATCTTGGACTTGGTGCAGGCAGACAACAACTGCAAGGAGCATATTGTCACACCATCTGCAGTACCATCAGTTGTCGTCCACCTGACAGGAGGTACTCCTGGCCATGCTGCTCAGCCAGTGCCCAGGGCTCCTGTGGGCAGCCTGCATCCCTATGTCTGGGGATTCCTCTACTGAAAGGACCCAGCTCTGCTCCAGCCCATGATGCTCTGGCTGTAACAGGAGCTGTGGCTGTTCTTTGGGGGTGTCTGCTGGGAAACAGCAGCAGCACAGAGGCTTGTCCTGTCCAGCCTGCACCTCTTCAGCCTGGATGAGGAAACCCTGTTCCAGCTGCTGCAGGGTGCCCTGGGTGGGTACATGAGGACCTTTGTGCGCCAGCTGATTGACACCATTGTGGAGCTGTGCAGTGGGGAGGCATGACGCTGGATGGGCCTGGAGGATGCCCGTGCTGCTGACCCTGCTGCCTCCCGAAGGGGGTCTCCTGCCCCCCAGCCCAGCCCCCTCCAGCAGCCCTGACACATCTGAGGCAGAAGAGCTCCCCAGCACCTCGTTGGCTGCCCTTTGTGGGGGTCCTGGCAGCCCTCCCTCTGCCCCTGTTCCCACCCACAGGGAGCAAGAAAAAGCCACAGGAGGACGCAGGGGAGGCTATGTCCAGGCCCTCCACTCCCAGTCCGGGCAGCAAACACTCCGGGGGACCCCGGAGAGCCCCAAATAGGAGGGATGGCAGCCCTCAGGCCATGCTACCTCCGAACAAGAGGCCACCCCACCAGCAACAGTAGGAGGGTGCCCCAGGAACTGGTGAAACCAGGGATGGGCCAGCAGCTGGGGCACCCACCAGCTCCCAAAGGGACTGGGAGACAGTCATTCGTAGCTTTAATGATCAAATAATGCAATAAATGTATGAAAACTACAGAAATAGTCTTGGTATGTCTAACAATGTTGTTGGTGTTGCTATCCCCACCCATGTTGGTTTCTCCTGTGGCCAGAAATAGCTACCAAGAGGACTTGGTCCATGCTTTCCCCAGGGGCAGAAGTGAGGATGACTGTCCTGGAATTCCTCAGATCATCCTCTTGCCTTTTTTAAAGATAGGGTGCAACATTTGACGCTCTCTAGCCTCTGGTGCCTCCCCCAATCTCCACAGCCTTTCAAAGACGACAAAGAGCAGCCTCACAGTGACATCAGCCAGCTCTCTCAACACTCTCAGACAAATGCATCACGATTGACGGACTTGTATGGGACAAGATTTCTTAGGAAACCCCAGAGTTGAACGTCCTCGTCTGAGGAAACGGAGCAACCTTGTAAACTCTTCCTCCTACAAGGAGAGTAAGTACAGTGGAATGGCCCAAGTAGCTTTTTCTTTTGTGTTTCAGAGATTTATTAACTCTGCCCACAGCAGGGTGACAGTCCTCCTAGGTCTTAAATGTTATGCTTGCTAGAAGATACACTAAACTGTTGTCTAGTTCACTGCTTGTAGGACAAAACTAACTGTAGTTCAGGCAACAGACAGCTACAATTGGTTACCTAATGAAATAAAGATCATAGCTAAGAGCCACTGATAAGAGAAACTGTCCTATGAGAGCCTCCTGCATCATGATTCCTGTTGTTCCAGGCAGAAGGGACTTGGGAGAGAGGGAGGGATATGGTCCAAGGCTCTGGGGAGAGGGAGGGATTTGACTGTGGGAACTGGGGGATGGGGAGCCAAATTGCCAGTAGACCTGAGGAGAGGGAGAGCTAAGGCTGCAGGAACTAAAGGGAGAGAAATGGACATTGCACGTGGAAATTAAAATTGCTTGATTTTATGGATTATCCAAATCTCTCTTCACTTCACAACCAGTGTCAAAACAAAGCCTTTACTTTGTAGTGATGGTAACCTCTCAACAGACTCCCACAGAGGATGAAACCACTTGACTAAGTGGTAACGTAAGGCAAAACGCCACTAGAAGGCATTAGTGCTGCAGAGGAAAGCACTGGGGAAGTGGATGGCGAAGACCAGGGCTGCTTGCGCAAGCTTAGCTTGGCTCCCGTACAGGAGCACAACTGCAGTCTAAAACCCTGTAAGAACCGGCACATACAGTGGAAGCGTTCTTCCTTCTTGGCAAGCCTTGTGCCTGTCATCAATTGTATGTTTCAGCTCAAAGGTACAAGGAGTTTTGCTTCTATCCAGCTACTGACTGATGGGTCTGTTAAACGCCTTGTTGCCAGAGTTGAACACCATGGCAAGTCTCAGCTGGGGGTGGGGAGGCTGTCACAGCTAAAGGGATCAGAAGGTGTCTGTCACCCTCATGCCCACCCATGCTGCCAGCTGGAAGGAGCGAGCCTTTTGCTCTGTGTGCATGGCCCAGGGAGAAAAGCTGGAGAGCAGTGCTTGCACTTCCTACCTGACACACTGGTTCAGCAAAGCCTACCTCAGCTCTAACCTCAGGCTCAGTATTCCACCCTGCTCCAGGCAATGATTTCACGGTTTGGTTTCTCTACGCACCTTGAGATACACAAGCACAGCTGTTCAAATGTCTGCATGAGCAGAGTATCCCACAGCGCTTAGAGGGCAAGACTCTGTGCTCTGCACAGGAAGACAATCTGAGCCTTTACACGGATGAACACAAACCACTTGTCTGACGAGCGACTTATAAAGTTGGGGATTTCAAAGCTTCTGACACCAACAGCTCAGTGTTCAGGCCCCAGGAAGGAACCCTTCTGCCCTCAGGTGGCAAGTAATTGATATTTAAAGGAGCACAAAGGTGGTAACTTAAGACACTTGAGAAAAAACAGTGCCAACACCTCTTTCACCAGCATTAAGGGATACAGTGGACATGCAATATCAAATAAATTAGCACCTGAGTAGCCCAGTTTGATTGATGCTTATTGTTTGCAGTGCTTTGGACAGAAATAGTCCAAGGCTATAGCCAAACACCACTGTAAGCTCCCTGAACGCATAGAGTGGAACCCAAGTGCACACATGGGGGAGAAGGCAGCGGTACCTCTGCACACAGGGTTTTTCTGAGCCTCCGTCTGTGATTTTTGGTATAGTTTTTCACCAGTGTCCTGTGGCTGTTTCACCGGCTCCACAGTGTCCATCAAGCTCATTGGAACAACGCCAAATGTGTAGAAATACTAGAATGAAACCAGACAGCTCAAATGCACGAAGCTTTTGCCATGACTGCAGTTCCAAGGAGGTCAGCTCTAAAGTAAGCCACCCTGAAATGGTAATACACCACTCAGCACTGCAAAAACTCAGTAAATCAGTGCTTAAGCTGAGTTGGGACATGAGAAACACAAAGCCTCCCACCCAGTGGAACCAAGAGTTTATGGAGTGCTTCGAATTGGCTCATTTCACTTTAAGGGAAGACCTTTTTAAAAAGCAGCAGCACATCCTATGTGAAAAAGAAATGACCTTGATCCTCACCTCTTTCCAGGCCTCCTTCTGCCCAGAACTCCTGGACCTTTTTGGTTACCAGGCCTGGTTCCTGTTGCTTCTCAACCACTACTAACATGCTCTTCTGTATCAATATTCAGTAACTTTCTTAAGGGGAGAAGAGAAACAGCCGAAAAAAACCCGCAAAAAACTATGCCTCCCCTCCCATCCCAGAAGTTAGTTATTTTCAGTGATGTGTAAGGGCTTCTTTGGAACTTCACGTCCTTCCTAAAGCAGGCCACAGGACGGGAAAATATGTAAAGCAGCTAAGGACAAGGAAGGAATGGCAGCTTTCTAACGATTTTCCCCGGTATCTAAATGCCATTTGGGGTCGAGAAAACCAACGGTGTCCTCAGAGGACATCTTGCAGCCCCTACCCTTCTGACATCATAGGCAAATGGTGTCTCTTCCTCAAGTGAGACAGATACCTTCACTTCAGCTGAGCTTTTAAGTGATCCACACTGTCCTCTGACTAGCCAAAGTTGGGCTTGCTGCCATGTTATTTGGACTTGAGGAAAGAAGAAAAGTTCAAGTGTGTCAGTACCTTTCTCTTGCTTGTTGCCAACACCCACAAGAGCAACAAACCTGCTCACATTCTGCAGGTCTCCTCTCTCTGTGCGATGTCTGTGGGGAAGGAAAATGTGATGGTACTGGCATACATCTAACAACAGGGCAGTGGGAAAAGCATGTGTTCTCCATGAAGCTACTCAGACCCTTCAACCACAGGTGGTCTTTGGCCAAGAATAAGAAGGGCTGAGGACAGGCAGGCTCACGAGATCTAACAACAAGCAGCTGCACAGACCAAAATGACATCTCACTGCAGTCCAAACAGAGATGAGTGGATAATGCACTAGGCTGGAAACAGCTACATCTTTAAAGTGTTTCCTGTGGAAAGGATAATAACCTCACCCAACATCAACACAACAGCCTTAGTTTTACTTGGAGGTTGTTCTGACACCTACATTATGGCTCTAGTTGCATTTTATACACAATATTATGACTGAAGACACCAAAATCTTCACCACATGAGGGCATTTCCACGATACCTTTCTTTTCAGAGAGGTACCCCTGAATTAGCTTGAACACTACTGAAATGGGACTAAGGGTAACTAATTCAGCATCAGATTCACAGCAACACACTCGGACAAGTGTTGGCAGCAATGGCAGTTTTTGAGGCACTAGGAATTATGGCCGTAAGATGCATCTGAGAAACAACCTTGAGACTTTGTTGGAAAAAGTGCAGTATTTAAAGGGGCTGGATGACTTCAGAACATTATTTGAAAGTTGACATCCTGTGTTCTTTAAAAACTGAACCTAACTACGAAATACATGCAATTTCACATGGTCTTACAAACCTGTAAGGAAGTCTTTCCCAATAGGCCTTCTCCAACACAGCAAAGTGAGACTTTGATCAGCTATTAACATGGAGCCACACTTCTTGGTATCAATTTCTCCCTACAAAATGCAAACCAAGTTTTATTTTTAAAGCCCTGTCAGACTGCAGTGCAAAGAAACAGAAACAGAACTGCCTGCTGGAAATGTAGAGATGATGAGTACAACAGTTACAATTTCCTGGAGCGGGGGAAAAGTGAAAATGCCTTGACCTCTTATCTTCAACCACAGTCTACTCATTTATACACATTATTATTTGCATCCACTCATTCCATCAATAAAACTTGTCATATTTTCCTTCTCCTGGTCTTGGGAATCCTGTGCGGCAAACACCAACAGATGTGAAAATCCTTGAGACAAGTTTTGGCCACATGCCCAGAGTGCCAGAGCTTTAGTGCATGAGTCAAGTGAATAGGAAAGCTCTCAGGTTTCCTTAGGACGCATAATTTTATCCCACTCTCATCCCTGAGAAGTCAGAGCAAAACCAGGCACAGCCAAGGAGCAAAATTCCAAGCATTCATTGGGTGAAGGCTCTTCTTGTGCTGATTTCTCCCTGTTAGCCTTAGACTGAGAAGTAAAGTAGGGAAGGACAAGGGCAGGCAGAGAGAAGTTCAGAAATAGTCTACGTTTGTTACCTGTAATGTGTTAGCTTTGGTAAAAGCACGGGCAACAAGACTTGGACCTGGATGGCTTCTGTCACAGCCCTTCATTGCAGCAGCTGGACAGGCTGCTGATGAAAGCAGTTTTCCTCTCTGTGCTCCCTCCTACTGCCCTTGCAGCAGGCATGGCAGGGGGGAGCCCAGCAGTGTCTGCACTGAGGGCTGGCTGCTTCCAGCCCCACTGAAAACAGCCAGAGCTACCATGCATCTCAGGAAAAGGAAACTCACAGCCTATCCAGGGAGTTTGTTCTCATCCATGCAATTTAGCTCCTCTCACCATTTTTGCTGGAAGAGAAACTTCTGGTGACCAAGAACAAAAGACCCAGTTGTACATTCCTTCCTCAAACTCTCTGTTTCATTGGAGTGACAAGATTTCACTGTCTTAGTGTGCAAGGGAATCTCCAAGACTTAATACTGAAATCCTCAGGTCATGAAGCACACACTGCAACAAGGTGCATATTTGAATATAATCACTATTAATGCATTCCTCTGGTAATCCAAGTGAGTATATTCTCAGAAAATTCATGCTGAGGGAAACTAAGTGTAGAACAATGTGCTGAACCACTACAGAGAATCCCTGTGGGAATTTAAAGACACCGTCTTTCTTTCTCAACCAGAACATCCTTACAACTCTTTTCTCTCCAACCCCCTGGTCTAGCGGTGTTGGGGTTGGGAGCGGTGGGAGTGTTGGTTCTTTACACTTGTAGACTGAGGATCATGTCCCTTTTCGTGTGTCAGAAGACACTGAGAGGAAGCAAAAAGTGTAGGTTTGCCCATGGTATGTAGTGTTCCTCTCCAGGGAGGTTTCAGATCATCTGAAGCTATGACTAGAAAGTAATTTCTGCTGAGGAGCATGAACAACTGCAAATCAGACACAAATTAAACTCCATCCTCAAAACCCAGACAGAGGAACAACCAGACCATTTAGTACAGCTGACTGATACCTAAGGAAATAAACGCAAACACACTTAGAAAGGTTGGAAGTGGGAAGAAAGCATGACTTAATGTCAAGTGATAGGGAACACACTTAGAGCACAGCACTCCACATGAGACCAACAGCATCGTTCCACAGCAACTGCAGCCAACTCAATTCAGAGCAAAATTTGTGATCAGATGAAAGCTATTGGTGCTGATTTTTCATTAGGGAAAGATAAAACATCCTCAGGTCTTCAGAAATTAGGCCCTTCCCATTGGTCCATAACTTCATTCCTTTTTTGAAAGCAAAAATGGCCAAAGGTAAGACAAAGACTCTTCCCCTCCTCTACTGCCTGGCTACCTAGGGAGTGCTATTCTACAACTGCCACAAAGGACTAGCTCAAATGATAAACTTTCTAATGGTGCTTGTTGATGACATTGATACTGAGATGATGGGATTTGAGGAGGTAGAGGGCAAGAGGACACTGCCTTTTTGTAAACCCAGGAATTTACCCATTAAAAACTGCATTTAAGGAAGAAAAGAACATTATGTTTACAAAGTCAAACATCTGAAACTTAGAAAATACCAGAAACAAAGGTTGCTTGTGTCATCAAAATTGGGCTCTTTTTTGCTATGACGTATACTATCTTGGATTACATCATTGCACACGTATTTTTTATGACAGGGCCCCATTTTATCCAGTACACAGAATGGACAATGCCTATGGAACAAGTATCTCTCTAACAGTTTTAATCTTCATTGTTCAATGTATGATGAAAGACCTTATTTACTGAACATTACTCCCATTTTGAGCTGAAAAAGAAAAATGGCCTTTTGAAATTTGCTGTTATTCCTTATTTTCAGGTTTCAAAGCATTTGTCTACATGAACAGAATATAGATTCACATTCCCACCTGAGATGACAGGGGATACTACCTATGTTACAGAAAGTATCTGCGAAACATCCAGATTAAGGTAAAAATATATCACCTAATTTTAAATGTCCAATTGGTTATGGTAAAGACCTACCTTTAGGAACAGTTTTGCATTACAAATATATTTGCTAGTTATTCCCAGTTATTACAATTGTTAAGGCTTAACAATAGTTCTGTAATTAAGTGTCAGAAGCTCAGCCAACCACCTAGAAAGAGTGGAACATACATTTAATTACCTAAAGGACTAGTTCAAGCAATGATTTTTGCATTTTCTAGTACTGAAGTGTTTGACTTCTCAATCTTACTAATAACACTACTAACAGGAAGCAAAATGTGTGTTCAAGTACAGAAAAATGCACAGGTATGATTTTTACAGGTACAATGAACTGTCCTTCTTACAGCTAGGCTATGCCAGGATAAGACTCCGAAATACCTAACCAAAGATAGCCAACTAGAAGTTGCCGATACAGCTAAAATGTCCTATGCCATGCTAAAAGGACAAATATTGCTGTCATAGGTTCCTTGTACTAGCCCTGCTCACTCTCTTTTAGCCAACTAATTCCTATTTTCAAGATAAGACTTAGCTGGGAAACAAGAACTGTAGCTTGTTTTAACCTACAGACAGAAAGTCATCCTAAGCCTTCACCCACACTCAGCAAAGAGAGAAACAACTAAGGGCAATCTTGACTTTTCAAGTAGACTCTCCAGCTGATCTTTTCTCCCACCCACCCTCTCTGTCCATATTTGCTTCTCGTTCCACTGATGCTGGATCCCCTGCACTTATTTTACTTTATGGTTCTCACCCTGTTTGACTTTCTTCATCCGTTGCTGTTAAGCTCTTTCTCACAGCAGTCTTTTGCTGTTGCTTTTCTGTTTTCCACTTCTCTTCAGCTGCCTACTTCTGCTTTGCAGAGTAGTCTGATGGCAAAAACATTTTCTCCTAAAGTTGGAACACAAACCCCCTTGTCAACCTGACAAGTCCCACATTCCCTGACTTTGGCCCCTCAATATATTTCTAATCCTGTTACTTTTTTGGTTGGGAAAACAGTTCATTGTCCTGCTCTGCCCACTTTGATAAGGGAGTCACAGATAAGGTTACTTCTTCCTCATTTTAGCTGCTCAACAGCTGATAATACCTGTAAAACCAAATTATGTGCTTTTGGGCGGGTCCTCCATCTGGACAACATTCACTGTTAGAGGAAGCACATGGGAGACTATATCTGAAGTTCTCATCCACACCTTGACACAGAATGCAATACCTAGTCCTTCTTTGCTTTGGCTTGAAGCCCTTGGTTCACCTGTCACAATTTGAGCGTTAGCCCGCGTGTAACTATTTCTCTTGCTGATTCTGCAGAATCTGTTGTGCTGCCTGCATAGTTCACTGTGAAATCCAAAAGCAAGTATCGTGTTGCTGTACTTTCCAGCCTGACTGACAGTCCCAGAGAGAGAGTACAAGGGTGTGCTACTGCTGGTATGGCTGGCCCACGCTGACAGCAGATGTCAAGTTTGCTTGCCTCGTGACACAACCAACACAGTGTTGAGGGCTCTTGTAACACCCTAAACTCCCCAGTGAAAGTCTGCCAGGGGCCGCACCTTCCCTACACTTGCTTGTGCCCATATGTTGGGGCTACAAGGCTAGGGAGGGTCACTTGTCCAGCCTTCCGTCTGCTTTGGGGTTGAGTACATGCTTGGAGCGTGAAACCTCCATTCCCAAAGCACAGAAAGGAAATAAGACACAAGTATGGAAGCCGTAGGAGGCATTGTTTGCATGCCCAGTTGCCTCCAAATTCCTGGATAATCATGTTTGTTTATGGGAAATTTGTTCTTCTTACATCAACTTTGGCAGCAGTCGAGGTAATGGAAAGACAGCAAAAAGAACAGAAGTGATGTTAGGATCTGGAATTGCTCTTTCATTAGCAACTGCAACTGTACTTTCTTACACAACACTGTGAGTTCATGCCATGCATTAAAGAGTATGGCATCTCTGCCATTAGCAGGAGCTCTTACTGATCTGATCGCTGGACTTAAAGCTATGTTCATGAGTACTATTACTTGCTATTTAACACAACAGGTGAAGAGGTAAGATTTCTATACTGCTCTTGAAGCACCTCTCTGCCTTATTTGAAGAAATTGTCAATGGTACAAATACAGAGAAATCTTCATCAAGATCATATTGCTAGGTGATGTACATTAACTGAGCACAGAAACAGAGCAGATCAGAGCAAAAATGCACCTATCTTAGCATCCTATCTCCAACAGTGGCCAACAGCAGACACCTAAGGGACAGCTTAATAGCAAAATGGTATTCCCCTGCTGTGATATTCTCCTGCCAGCTTTCAGCAATCACTGGTAGATCAGAGCCTGCCTCAAGTAATTAAATATTAAACAGATTGTTTTTCTGGGAAACTGAGATGGCCGGAAGTGTAATATATCTTCTCCAAAGGCTTGCAAAGAAAACTGAGAATCACATACAGTGCCTTAGAGAAAGTAACAGTCCATGAAACGTTGCGCTTTCCTTTGGAGAAATCCACAAGGAGAGTTGCCATCCTGTTTTTTTGGGGGCAGACAGTATCTGTGTCATAGGAAAGGGATGTGCCAATGTTAAGCCAAAGACACCTATCACTACTCTGTAGAGCCAGACCTACTCTGTGTTTCTCTATCACTTTGCACAGTAGGTTACCAACATGGTTAACTGCTCGGATTGGCTTCTAATGGGCAAGATTTCTCAGGAGTCATTTGCAGAATTGTTAGGGAAGGGCCTGCCTCATTTATCAGTTTTCCAGATTAACCATTCCCAGTGGATGCAATACAGGGTAAAGAATGGGGACCAACTCTAAATAGAGGACACAAATATTTCAGAGCGGTTGGAGAGCTCTGAGTACTAAAGAAGAGTAGCTGGGGCCTTGAGAACTTTTAGCTTTACCAAAGATCAAACAAGATGAACTTTAATCTGAAAAGCTGTATAAAACTGTCCCACCATCTGAGTCTCTGTTGATTTTCTCCAGACTTTTCAAAACTTTGGTATTGCAGCCTGTTTCTTCTCCAACTCCACACGCATAAACCTCCATCTGTGTTAGTCTCTAATTCTGACTTGGGTAAGAAAAGGTGAACATTACTATTTATCCCTGCATGAAATAGGTATATACTTTCTGTACAAAGCTGGACTTCTCTACAGGGCAATAGAAAATGAAAAAAACCCACCCAAACCCCAAACCAACCACATTGGGTTCTTTGTTTCCTGGCCACCTAACACATTTTTCATTTTGATTCCATTCTATGAGCCTACGCACCCTCACAGACGTGTGCACACCCACTCCCTCTTTTTATCCAACTGTCACAATCCAGTGTTGGAAGACACTGACCTTGCATCGTATCCAAGGTCTGCTCTCGCCAGTTTACTGCCTTTGTTGACCTGCCATCATAGACAGCATAAATCCTCTCTTCTTTTGAGAAGATACATCATCAATGAATTAATGCTGTCATGCATCACTCTCACGAATTGGTAAGCTTGAAGTTCCTGCAAGATGCAGATGAAGTGAATACTCCAGTTAAGATAGTACCACATAAGTTAGCAGATCAGCTTTTATTCAAAAGCTTTTATTTCAGCTTTTATTCAGTTATTGCAGCTTGTTTGAGAGAGGTTTCACCAACTGAAACACTGCACTGAGGTTGGGTGCTGTGTACTGCCAGTTTCTAACACTGCCTCCACAAAAAAGGATTTGTTTCTTTATGGAGCCACATGTGTCTGCCAGGCCACTCACCACAGCCCTGAAGGGCCTGAATATTACTGGCGTGGTTGGATCCTGGTAACTGGACAGACTGAGACTGAGAAAACAAGACACAGCTATGGTTGGAAACTTATCAGAGATAACAGGAGTGTGGATAGAAACACAAAACTCTTCTTTATAAACAAGCACAAACCCTGTGCTGTAGTAAAACATCCACTGGAGGGTGTGTGTGCACACAGAATTCAATTCATGCTTCCTATCCAGGAGGACAGCATTACTGAGAAAGGTACAAGGAGAGCTTTGTTTGCAATAAATGCAACAACGTATTTAGTACTGAAAAAAAAAATCATCGAGCACATTGAGCAGCCATGCAATCAAAACTTGAAGGATAACCTACCTGAAAACCACAGTTATCATCCTATAACATAGGCAAGTTCTAATCCTCTTGAAAACAGATTTAGCAACCTAAAAACCGCAGCATAAAGAAACTGTATTCCAGTTCAGAATTTCAGAGTCATATTGAAAGGGATTACAGAGAAGAGCTGAATTCTACTTACACTTAAGCACTGTGTCATTAAACTTTACTTTCCCTTTCATGTTTCTTCAAAGAGCTTGATCTGTACTCAAGCTTTGGGTTCTAGAAGCTCTTTCCAGGCTTGCTCTTAGAACAACAATTCTTTTCGCTGGATAAAATAGGTTAAGTTTCATAGGACAATGTGCAACTTTTAAAAGGAAAGCATAAGACCTATTGTATGTGGTTTAAGTGCCAGTTTTTACTTACCAGTATCTTCCGTCTATTCTGTGTAGGCATTCATGCTTCAACATGCACCAGCTCCAGAGTGGAGTGAACCAACTCTCTTTTTCCTATTCACAACCCAGAACAATGGATTAGTGATTGTCCTGAACCCTGGTAAGAAATAGTTTACATCTATTTAATAATTTAGTAAATAATTATTTCAAAATTATTTCACTTGCATCTTTCTCTTTTTAATCTTTTATCACAGAGAAAGACCATGTTATGCAAAACCACATCCATGCTGCCCTTAAGAACATCACTAGCGCATGCCTGGCAAATCAGGAGAATGGCCAACAAAAGCATGAGTCCTTATACAGCTCTTCCTTTGTCTAGACTGCACGCTTCCAGGATTTCCACTGCATCTGGGCTTTTTATTGGTACAGAGATGAGAAAAAGAATTAGATAAGCATTGTTACCTCCCAGTTCTATAATGACTCTCAAAGAATTTGGAAGGTATTTCTTGATGTCAAGAGCTGGGACATAATGGGATCACATTTCATTTTTCACCCACACCCGGTGTTTCTAGTTTGCGACAAAAGCTTAAAATTGTTCACGTGCAGATCAGTTTAAAGATGAGGCAACTAAATCCACCACTTGGAGTCTTGAAATTTTTAACATGATCTCAAGATTTTTGCAACAGCTTTCCAAGAAATACAACAAGGATTTAGGTGGAGTATGGTCTCTGGAAAACACGAGGGCTTTGTCAATAACAGTTCCGCAGACAATATATGCTTCGTCTGTTTCTGAAGAGAGAAATCTTTCCTCCACTCCAGGGCCTCACATAAATTTGGTCATATTAAGCCAGTACAGTAAGACATCATAAAAATAGATGTAGTTTGATCCTCTCAACATTTCATAAATGAAATTTATGAAAAAAATTACATTTTAAATTTTTCATTACCTGCTACAAAAGACTTGGACCTTGTGGCATGCCAAAGTGCAGTCTTGCTGTGGATATTTCCATAGCTGTTCTACACTACAGACAGATATTTTGTGATGAGGCAGGGTCCAAACTCTGCAAACTTTCTGAGATGTGTGGCTACAGGACACTTCCACTTAAAGCCCATCAATTCCATTGGAAGTTCAGTGTAGTCAATGGTGATCCTTCAGTGTACTCTCACTCTTACTAAATCCTAAGAACTAGAGTGGAGCAACAGGCACATAGGCAGTCCTTCCTGTTTCTGAGAGCAACAGGTAGCATTTTCTGGACCTAGTACTCTGTTTCAACTCCTACACTCACCAAGGCCATTTCCTAAAAAGTTTTGTTACACAGGTACTCACTGTCTCCCCATGACAGAATCTCCCTCCAACATCCATAGTTTTTTTCCTAAAATGTTAAACAGGCACAGTTTCATATAGAACACTAGATATGAGGGAGCTGGGACACTACACAAAAATTATACTTCATTATTTCTTGTTTTTTTCCACTGTTAAAACCCCTCATTCAAACTGCTTTCAAGCACTACATTCAGTAGCCCTACTGCACACCTCTAATCTCAGCTCTCACCACAAGAATTGCATTGTACACCTGCTATAACTTACTTGGCCATCTATTCTACTTTTTGTGATAGCAGCAGTTTGTGATGCTAATTAAGAACAAATTTACATATCTCAAACTATTCACATTTATTTTTTGACAAAGCAGTAATTCACTCTTCTGCATGAATTAAAAGTCTTGTCTACCTGCATCACCTTTTTTTAAAATCTTTTCCTCAGCTATCTGGTCACTTAGCCCTAAAACAAGCTCTGGAAGTATTATCAAAAGACATCATACTGCACATTTTAAAGAGCATTTTCACGGTTTGAATAGACAACACCCTGATTTATTTCCTGCTTAAATAATATGACCAGTTCACTGATGAAGTTCTGTGAGAGACTGAATTGGCTCCTGGAGCCATTTGTCTCAAAGATTGTTAAACAAGATACACCTCTGGCTGATAAGGCCACTGACCATCCAGGAAAGGAGACCTGAACTGTCATCTGGAGCCCTTTGTCTCAAAGTTTGTTTGTTGTGAGAGACTGAATTGTGAACTGTTTCCATTTGTCTCTGGGATGGCTTGTCAGGCAGGGTGCTTCTCTGGCTGATAAGGCCATTTAGGCATCCAGGGAGGAGACCGGGCTGGAGCCAGCAAAGTCTGCAGGAATGGGGAGATAACCATTGTCTGGAGTCTTTGAGATAACTACTGTTTTCCTGGCGTTGATCACGCGAAGGTCGCATGATAAACGAAACCTGCAGTGCATGAACAGTACATATGTGCATGTATCGGACTATGCCCTATAAAAACCGTGGAGACAAGCCATGGAGGCGCACCCCCATCACCCAAGAATTGAAGACTGAGGACCAACAAGACGCCGCTGGATCCATGGCGGTGACTATCCTTGCAACTCTTTCCCGACTGCTTGCTTGATTTCTGCCTTTTTCTTCCATTCTATCCTATCGTTACTATTTTCTACTTTTGACACTTTTGATAATAAGCACTCTTTTAGGTATACGGCATTTGACCTCGTTTGTGTCTTAATCTCTCTCTTGGGATCGTATCGAAACCTTCCCCGACATTGGATCAGGACAAGTTCCAACTAGAATAATGTAAAAAAGTGGTAACGTGAGAAAAATCCGTTTAATTTCATCCAGGGTTCATTAGAAAATATTTAACTTTTTCTTGGCAGTGGTACAACATCCTAAAAGCTGGCCCTGTTAAAGACTGGGGAATGGATGGACTTTGTTCTTCTCATGCTGCATGCAGTTTTAAAAAGGCCTGTGTCTCATGGTGTGGCGAGGAAAGGCTGATGTGAAATCCACCCTGCAGGAGAAGATCTGAAGTATCTCCACTCACACGGTGAGATATTTCTACGTGTTTAAGCAGCAAGACATTTCCCTTGAGCTTGTGTGAGGGGAAATGACACAAGTGTGAAAGAACAGCAAATGCTTTTCCAGAATAATCTGGAGTGGAGTAGATGCCTGTTACGGGTTTGTGTGGCGCGGTTTCTT
>VYZV01015879.1:152830-188022 GCA_013401275.1 Pandion haliaetus | reverse complement strand
GGGGGGGGGGGAACACCGACTGCAGATTACAGTATGATTTTCTCCAGACCACCCTAATTCAAAATGAACTAAAGGGCCTGTGTGAAACCAATCAAGAAAAATAACAAAAAAAAGTGAGGTGGATAACAGATGGTCCCAGAGTTAGGGGAAGCTCTGAAATGAGCTCAACCAGACTAAGCTATTAGAAGCTTCCAAACAAATAGGCCAAATTAGCCTCTGCTAAATACTGGACTCATTATCAAATATACAAATCTGCCTGTAAATGAGACCGTTTCTACTGAAAGCAAGACTAAAAAGTACAACCTCCTTATTCTGCATATTTACCATGAGTGCCTTTATGAGAAGCATGCATTGCTGTTTGCTTAAATGCCAATAGTGAACTTTTATAACACACTTCTCTTTGTCCTATCAGCCCAATATAGGTGCAAAACCAAGAAACTTGGTTTATCCTTCTTACTAGGAGGTAGAAAAATCTGGCTGCAGTTAATCATACTGGTTTTCCTGTATTCAGAACTCATCTGAAGATTGATTAAGGCCCTGATCCAGCAAATCGACAAACGCACACTTAGCTTCAAACAAGCCTTGCTTTGTAGCTTCAGTGATTTCAAACCAATGACACGCTGACAGCACACGCTGGAGCACGTCTGGGTGCAACCTGCCAAATTCCACCTGTTCCGAGACCCTCGGGAGAGCCTCGGGCTGCGCGAACAGCCGGGCGCAGAAGCAGGACTCTGCTACGACCAACTGTGCCGCAGGATGAACTTTTGGATGTTGAACAAAGTTTGTAGTCACTCTCTCTCCCACCTTCTGCAAATGTAGAACGCGCCAAGTCTTGAATTCGCCTCTTGTTGCATTTTTTTTACCGGTTTCCTAAGGGCGTGAGGTTACTGTGACCACACTCACCATATTCAGTACATCACTTTTACCTCCTTCCCCCAGATATAGCAGAGGTGGGATTTGAATTTAAGGGTGACAGACTGGAGAAACAGACTGCAAAAAAATGAGGCTGAAATTTTGTCAAGACAAGTGCAAAGCAGTATCCTTGGGCAGAAATAACCAATTTCATGAGCACAAATTGGGACCAAATAGCTAGGAAGTGTTGGAGAAAAGGTTCTGGGGATTACAGTGGACCATAAACTTAACACAAGCCTGTGGCAGACTGCTGTGCAATAGGTGAGCACTATGCGGGACCATACGAACAGGACACTAGCGAAGAAGACCCACAAGTAATCCCCCAAGTACTTTTTACGTTTTGTTGAGCGCTTGTAAGGCCCCTGCTGGAGGTATATGCCTAGATTGGACACTGTCCTTCAAAAATGAAGAGATCTGGAATAAACTGATGTCAGAGAGGCTGTAGAAAGTCCAGTGCTAAAAACTTGTAAGTACAGATTAGCTAAATACTAAATGTAATGTTTGCTCCCGTGCTCCTGCAAGTGGCATCCTGGAGTTCTCGTCACCTCTGTGGTGACCAGCCATAAAACACATGTTGATGGGACGATGAGGCTTCACCCGCTCAGGCTGTGCATGGAAGCCCTTGCTTTTAGCTGGTGGTCAGAGCACAGTATCTTTGATACCCGTGTGTTTGAACTTCAGAAGACAGTGTTATCCAGGTAACTAGCATCATCGTGCCTGTGTTAAGGGGGTCAGAGCATCCGTTAAATGCAAGAGAAAAATCCTGAGAGAGGAAGAAAAAGCACAGTCACTAAAAATCTCTTATCTCTTACAGAAGCCTGGGAGCAGCATCAGGGAAGAATCTTATGGAAAAGAAAGCGATGCTTTAAATCACCAGGGCATGGGTGGGTTTTTTTTACATGGAAAGCCTTTAGACAGTAAAAGCATACTACGGCAGGTCCTTGTCACTTCTCCCTTCTCCCTTTCACACTTTGTGATTTGGAGGCAGTAAGGAAGATTGCTGTGCCGCTCCTCTGCGCGGGCACTGATGGCAGGAGCCTGTCCTGTGTTCTCCTGTGACAGGTTTCATTGCTGCTCTGCAAAACACTGTGCAGGTAAAATGCAAAGGTGCAACGACGCAGATTAGCTAATGAGATTATGCTCTTGGTTTCCCTAACGGCAAAGAGTCGTGGGAGATCAGGGACAGTCCTGCCGGGCCACGAGGTGCTAAAGAGAGACTTCCACAAAACAGTTCGACAACGTGCCACCCTCGGAGGCGTGCTTGGCCTTACCCTTCTAATCTTGGTAGCAGGAAGGAAAATCTGACTGCAATTAATCTTACTCGACAAAGGGAGAGCAGGGCCAGAGAGACAGCGGGGCGTGCTGGAGGGAGCGATGAGGCCGGGCAGCAGAGCTGGGATGAGAATTCAGTCTGACCTGAGCGCGACTTCCCGGGGAAGCATTGCTTCAGGTGCAGGTGGGTTACACCTCCCCTTGCAGCCCTGAGTAAAACCACCACAAGTACGCATAAAGAAAGCACACTTTTTTCCCCCGGTTCTTGCTCAACTCTGTAACTACCAACACAGTCAATAAATATTCTTATCACTTTTGCAAATGAGTCAGACTCCGCATTACATATCATGGTGCAGTGCTGTCGGTGTCTCCACCTCCCACACTGCTGCATGCAGGGCAGCACTCTGGCTCTTCCACGCCAAAAAGGAGATGTTTTGGTAGCAAAAATGAGACTTGGCAAGCAGCACTGCTATTGCCACATCAGGCTGGACTGGGGGTAAGGAGAAAAGCAGATAGAGGGGAAAGTATATTGCACAGTATGAGTAGCACTCCAAGATCTCATCTTCTGTAAATGTAGCAGCACAAATAACTTATAAATGTTGGTATGAGAGAAAAATATTCTTTCATATACATGCATAGAAAGAATGAGAAACAACGTATCACCGCGTAGCACAAAGTAAATTGCAGTCAACGTGTAATTTTTTCAGAGGGAACAGAGAGTGGTTTTATGCCTACACTTCTATTGAAAAGACTATGAAGGGACAGACTATTTAAGTGTTCTTCATGCTCACCTTAACTCTTTACTCCTTTTCTTTTAAATGCACATAGTTTTAAGGTGCTGTATCTATTGCTTTATGGACTTTTCACTGGTCACATCGGAAGGTAAACTTGCCCTAGAATAATTGATTATCCCACCTGGAAGTAGCACAAAGGCTAATAAAGATTTTTGCTCTTTTCAAGATGCAATAACCAATATGATGCCTTTTTCTAAACCACTGTTTTAATGGTTTAGCCATTTCAAAATATGTTCAACTGTTTTGCTATCTTGTTTTGAAGCTCATTATTTCCCAGCTGGGAATATAGCAGGCTGTGGGCTGAGGGAGCTGGCAGATGGACAGAGAGGAAGAACTGCCATCCCTCAACAGGCAACACCCACACTTGCTGGGGAATTGGTTTCCTCAAAGCACAGCCCCAATTTAGGTTAGCTGGCAGCAATTCAGTTGTGAAGAGGTCATATGATACCAAGTGTTAAAAGAAACAGAGTCAAGAGCTCTAAGATGTATTGCTACCTCTCACCCACCTTTAGAGCAGCAACCACCCCCCTCAATACAGGGTAGATTAACAAAAACTATCACACATGAAGATGCTATTTTCCCTCCTCACACTTCATTTCATATGTTTTAAGCTATGCACATTCAGAACCGATGGAAAAACCCACACAGGTAATTTTCATTTTGGCATGCATCAAGTGCTTGACACAGTGGAAATACCANTGGGGTGGGGGGGTGGGGGGGAGAAGGAAGTCCAGGCACCCTTAGAGGTCAAGAAAAGAAGTAGTCAGAGTGCTTTTGAGTGATGAAACACGGGTATTCCCAAGGGCGATTTTAATTGATGCTATCTACAACAGCAGCAATAAATGGGGCTTATTCTGATCCTCCGCTTCAGAAACTGTTTGACTACACAGCTGAGAAAGTGAGTTTCTTGAGCACGCGCTCTGTATTCCAAAATACAGGAGAAAGTGCTCCCAGTGCATGTGGGACTTGACTGTGCAGTTTTCTCAGAGGCAGCGCAACAAGGGAGCAGACTGGAGGACCCCAAGGCTGGGCCATAAGCACCGCTGCTGCTGAACAAGCACTTCGGTTTTGGCTGCCCTCCGGAGCCCCGAAGGATACCATCCCCGCTGGCCCTCGTCCTCTCCAAGTCAGCCCTCATTCAGCTGGTGTCAAACTGTGGTGACGGTCCAGAGAATGGCAATTGCACATTTCAACACAGACAAATAAAATGTCAAAATGCCCCTTCCGCTACCACCGAGCTGGTGGCGTAAAAGAACGCAGGGTGCTGTGCCTTCACCAACATGAGCCACTGCGAACGAACAAAACTCACGGCTTCTCTTAGAGATTTATCCTGCAGTAAAGTCGGTACTACTAAATTATGGTAATTATTTCCTAATGCCAATTTTTAGGCTGCTAGTAAGATCAGTGCTTTAGGGGCTTCTGTCTGTCCAGCCAGAAGCTACAGGCACTTTAGGTGCGTTGTTCATTTCTCTGTACTCTCAGTGCAGTTGCCAGCTGTAAATAACCATTTCCATGTCAAGGGAAAGGCACAGTATATCCCAGAGACCTTTTGGGATTTACGGGGACTCGTCACAACAGTATTCACTCGGCAATCACCCTGGGTTGTTGGGGCTGCCCTACTCCTCCACAAGTGAAAGCTGCCTTGGCAAGAAAATAAAGCTCATTAGCTAAATTAAAAAAAAAACAAGCACTGGGTCCTCCCAGGCAATTTTCAGTTGAGCTCTAGGAATGCCATGTGACTGACTGCTCCCATGCAACTGACTGTGTTGGCATGGCATACAGATTAAGAAATGCACTCATATACTGTAAATTACAGCACTAGAGCCTTAGACTTTAAATCCTTCAGGACAGGAGGCCCCTTTGAGCAGCAGTTATATACAATGCATAATAAAAGCCCTAGGCGCAGCATAATAACAGGCTACTATGTCTACTCATTGTTAACGGTGATCATATTATGGTATTACTGATCATTTGCTTTATGCCAAAGTTTCCCCAGAAAGCATCTGGATTGTTGAAGGCACTAAAGAGCTCCTTTGCTATCCTAACCTGTGGCACAAATACAGAACATGAAAACCCTGTTAAAAAAAAAAAGCTACACACAGGCATTCGTCATCCTCTTATTAAAAGGCACTTTCTTAGGGGGAGGTTAATTATTTAACAAGCAATGTAATTCACCTGATCAACCCATTTCACTTGGTCTTCTGCAGCTGGCTGCTCCAGGCTGCAACGCCTGCTCCCAGACTGCCAGCTCCAAGCAACCTCGGCATCCCCGGCTGCCAGAGCTGTCACCCACTCGGTCCCAGGCACCGGCCCTGCCACTGTCCTGCAGAGCTGCTGCATGGTCCCCAGCACATCACTCACCCGCACCAGCTAAAGAGCTCCCAGGCACTGGACAGGCGAGTGGGGGACTGCTCCCACATGGTTTTGGGGGGGTGGGAGGGAAGATCTGTATGCACGCACGCTGTACCCTGTCAGTTAGGCTCAGAAAACAGGACTCAACCTGTTTTAGTGACTGCCACAGATGTTGCTTGTGGGTCTCCATGCACCGCAGCTCTCTCGCCTTTCACCTCTTCGCATCCGAGCGCGCTACTACCCTGACCGGAGCCCTCATCTTCCCACATGCCCAGACCTGAGTCTACATTTCGGCATGCATTTCAGCTTTTTATTTCCTCCCCAAGTTCAGCAGAGGGAAAGCTTGCACCTGCACTATGTCCCCTCGAACAGCCTTTCAAGCGAGCTCCTCTCTGCAGAATTGGGGGAATGGCAACAGGTATGGCTGCATGCGTCTCACCGGAATCTGCCACCAGCAGCCCTTGCTGTAATGTCACACAAGATGGCTCTAGGGTCCTTAACAGGAACAGATTTATTAAGAGGGATGTAGGGACCCTCACACAGCCAGTTTGAGGTTGCATCTGTCCTCACTTAAAAAAAAAAAAACACAACCTCAAGAAAATATGTTTGCATGTAGCCGGAACCTACTTTCAGCAGGTACCTGAGCTGCGTTTGGAGCGATGCACAGACACCACATTGTACAGGAGATAGTCAGCAAAATGGACAGGTAAAGCAAGAGGGCAGCGATAGCCCCAGGCATGTTTAGGGGACATGGAATTGTAGCTCTGCATCCCGCGTGCGGACCCCTCTCCCATCTGATCCTTACAGCACCTGCTCTGATTTTAAAACAGTTAAAATATTAATCAGTTTTTTTACCCTCCCAGGCCTTTTTCGTAAGTCTTCCTTGATCAGTCTGAGCAGACCCCTATCTTGTGCCCTTGCTGGGAAAAGACCGTTTCTCTACAATTTAGAGCAACTCTTTTTCCGTGGAAGAGCACTGTTGGCTCTGTGGGCGTTGGTGTTCAAGTCCAACACAGAGTAAAAGGATGGATTAGGCAACAGACTGCCTTTCAAAGAGAAACCTGTGGTTTGAAACAGATCGGTATTGAGACCCCCCAGGAGCAATTAATACCCAAGCTGGCCATAAATGCATTTTTTTAATCCAATGCACTGTATTCGACTTCTAAACATATTGTAAAAATAACAGAAAAGAAAAAATGCTTTAAACAGCTATTATAGGCTGTTAAGCATACTTTAGCAAAACAGTATTGTGCCTAAAAGACAACCAGAGTCCTATGAAAGAATCAAGGGAAAAGTTAACAGCACCAGAAAAGTCACTGCTCTGGAAATTGGTCATTAGCAATATGGCAGCATTACAGCAGTTCAGCCAAACAGTCCAAGTTGACTGTCAGCCTGCTGGTTGTGGCCATTTTCAGGATGTGGCAGGTTGTAATAACTCACTTTTTTTCTTAACACTGTAGGTTAAATCCTGATCACTCTTAATATCTGTAACCAGTAAAGAAATAGCATACTTGAACAGTAAAAATAAACTGTTGCTCACAAGGTTCAAGATGGACCTATACATTAAGTTACCTTTTCAATAGTATCCTGAATTAAGGTTTATATGTTTTGTAACTAAGAGCATGTTAACTGCATATGATCAGAACATTTGTTCAGGCTGAGTAAAAAAACCAATGGGCTTGATTAATAAGTACCTGCTGAAATACTCTCTTTAATCAGAAACCTCATGTCAATTGTTTTAATACATCAAAGGTCAGGAGAAATGGAGATTCACTGATTAGCTTATTAGCAGCATTCAAACCTTGTCTGCTTCTGCACTACAAATGTCACTTTGGTAGACTGAAGGATTTCTTGGTTCCTAATCCAGATGTTATTTTCTCAAGGAGTTTTCAGGAAAGGAGGGCTTATAGGGAGTGGAAAGGTCTTACCTGTATTTCTAAAAGGTTCATAAATATATTGTGTGCCCTGGGAGAAGTCATTATGCTATTGGTTGCTTCACTTTCCTCAAAGAAACTGAATACATATTTACTGTGGGGATTATTTCACCAATACTTGTCAACAAAAGAAATCTTCAATGGAAGGTAAGACCCAAGTACTATTTCTTTCTTCTTTAGAAAATTTTTGGAGCATAATGATATGAAGTCAAATTTAAAACAGATAGAATTTTATAATTTTGCCTCTGAGTGAAGTATATTTTCCTGACTTGGCTCTGTTTGCTGATGTTGAGCCCATGTGTCAGCCCCAAATTAAAGTAAACGCACTGTACCATTGACAATATGGCCACCTCTATTTTTAGGATGAGTGCGTGCACAGCCAGCGTGCCAAGTTAGCCACTCATAACGTAAACCTCCTTTCCAGCTGCTGAATCAATTAAAATTACACATATAACACCATAACATGGAGTCCATCGCTCTTCTAGCAACGGCCAAACCACCCGGGCTGCTGAGCAGCTGCCCATGTGATGCAATGGGGCCATCTATAACACATTACACGGGAGGCTACTCCTCTGTGGTAGTCTCTCAGCTTGTGCTGTAGTCAGGCAAAGGGTGTTTTAATGCTCTAAGGACTGTTTTTCAGACACACTCGTCTCTGTGCAACTAATGGGCTCAGATGGCTCCATCTGTAATGAGCATATCCTCATTAGAGTATTGTCTCAAGGTAGCACGCTGCAAACTTACTTTTCTGATGCAGTAAAAAGTTTGAAGTGAAATCAAGATGTGAAATACCACAGCAATGTTCAATACTTTTCTAGACTTGCCATCAGAAAGCCCTGTGGCAGTAACAGGAAGGATCACAGAAGGGTTAAGGTTGGAAGGGACCTCTGGAGATAATCTGGTCTAACCCTCTGATCAACACATCAAGGGTCATCTAGAGCAGGCTGCCCACGACCATGTCCAGGCAGCTTCTGAATATCTCCAGGAACCCCATAACCTCTCTGGGCAACCTGCACCAGCACTCAGTCACCCTCACAGTAAAAAAAAAAAAGCAGTGGCTCCTGATGTTCAGATGAAGCCTCCCGCATTTCAGTTTGTGCCTGTTGCCTCTGGCCCTGTCACCAGGCTCCACTGAGCAGAGCCTGGCTCTGTCGTCTTAACAGCCTCCCTTCAGATACTTATATACACATACTGCTAAGATCACCCGAGCCATCTCCTCCCCAGGCTGAAGAGTCCCAGCTCACTCAGCCTTTCCTCTTTTGGAAGAGATGCTCCAGTCCCTTCATCATCCTTGTAAACCCTTCACTAGGCTCTCTCCAGTATGCCTACATTTCTCCTGCACTGAGGAGCCCAGTACTGGGCAGCGTACCAGGTGTGGGCTCACCAGTGCTGAGGAGGGAGGAAGGATCACCTCCCTTGACCTGCTGACAATGCTTTGCTTAATGGAGCCCAGGATACTGTTTGCCTTCTTTGCAGCACAGGCACATCACTGGCTCATGGTCAACTTGGTGTCCACCAGGACCTTTTCTGCAAAGCTGCTTTCCAGCTGGGTGGCCCCCAGCCTGTACCGGTGCATGGGGTTGTTCCTCCCCAGCAAGGTGCAGGACTTTGCACTTCCCCTTGTTGAACTTTGAGGTTCCCATCAGCCCATTTCTCCAGCCTGTCAAGGTCCTCTGGATGGCAGGATGACCCTCTGGTGTATCTGCACTCTGCTCAACCACCCATATCATTAATGATGTTGAACAGGATTGGACCCAGTATTGACCCCAGGGGTACACTGCTAATTACTGGCCTCCAACTAGACTTTGTGCCATTGATCACCACTCCCTAGGCCCAGCCATTTTCAATCCACCTCACTGTCTGCTCATCCAGCCCATACTTCATCAGCTTCTCCATGACAACCTTTTGGCAGATAGCATCAAAAGCCTTACTGAAGTCTAGGTAGACAATATCCACTGCTCCGTCCTCATCTACCAGGCCAGTCCTTTCATCAAAGGTTATCAAGTTGGTCTCACAGTTATGGAACCCAAACCACTGTTGCCAACACCAGCTCTGCAGCAAGTTATTGGCCTCTACTATCAGTGCCTTCCTCCTCCTCATGCCCTTTCCCCTCACCAGAAGGCTATTAAGCACCACCTGGGCCCCCATGCCTTTGATTACCACCCCTAGAGCTCTGTCATCACTTTTGATACCACCCAGGTTTCCCTGGCAGTATTGTTTGTGTCCGTGCAAAACCACAGCAGAGGATAGTAGTCAGAGGGTTGGAGGAGCTTCAGCAGTCCCTCCCCTCCACAGCATCCCCAGTCCTGTTCCCCAGCAGGCAGCAAACATTTCTAGATGATGGGTCAGGTCAAGAGATAGGTGCCTCTGTCCCCTGCAGCAGGGAGTCACCTGTTAACATGAACTCACCATGTCTTCCAGGTGAGTCTTGCATGGTTTAGGGTCCTTTGCTTGAAGGCTTATCTGGCTCCTCTTCAACTTTGAGGGTGGTGAATGTATTTTGCAGTTGTAAGCCCTTAGGTGGGGCAGGAGCCTCTCCGTTGGTGCCAGAGGTCACCAGCTTCCATCCTTCCCATTCCCCAGCAGTTGCACTTACCTTAATACTAGGGGTGGACACTGCCTATTTCTCTGCTACAGTTGGGGTCTGGGGTTCTTCAAGCCACTGTATCTCAGAGAAGACCTCATCTATCTCCCTTTTCATCCTCTCTGATGCTGCGCAGCCTGCTCCCTTCCTCCTGCAACTCCTCCACTCGGCAGCACAGTTCCTCCAAGATGGCACACATCCTGCAGGACAGCAGGCCATCTCTCCGGGCATCAGGGAGAAGCCCGAGGTACTCCCTGCAGCCCAGGACTTGGACAGCTACATCTCCTATCCAGACCTTAGACTACCCCATGGCACATCACCACCATGACCAAGATGTCTCAACAGCACAAATCCCACCAACGTCCCCTTCCTTATGCTCTGCCACACAAACCACTGCCTCTAAGAGCTATGCTTTGGGCCATGGCTCTTTTATAGTCCTCTCCTGAGCACCAGCGAACGGTTCTTCACCTCACCACCGCCCTAATTGGAGGCAGCTGCAACAAGGGCTCTGAGCAGCTGATCATGCTCGTTAGAAGCTGCTAGAGCTTCCTCAGCCCAACACCCTGGTGGTTCCCCTTCCCTTGTCCTTGCCCAGCAGCAGAAGGCACCCTCCGGTTTCTCAGAGGGTTCCCAGGCATACCCAATGATCCTGGGGCCTTGTCCCCCAAAAGGTCCAGGAGCTCCCAAGGCAGAAGGCAGAGACTGCTGCCCAAACAGCTGCCTCTGTTGGCTGCACCCAAGAGTATCTTGCTAAAATCTCCAGGCGCTTGTTCCTAGAGACCTTTGTGTGCTCTGTGTGTCTTAAGTATGCATTTAATCCATGTGAACAACCTAAAACTGTATTATGTATATATATGTAAATATGTTTTTTATGTATGTATGTAAGTCTAATATATATATATACATTTCAGGCCCCCTTATATATTTGAGATGTAGGCAGCCTAAATCACCGATTGGTCTCCCCGATATGTTCAACTGCCCCTCGTCAGAGCTGCGTATAAACGTTTCGGGAGAGCGTGCTTAAACTCTCTTTGTGTTTGGGACCCAAAAGACAGCTGAGTATGCAAAAGGTGAAACTCTAGGCAGTTTAAACATTGCAGCGTAAGAATAGTACGCTGCGTCAGACCAATGGTCTATCAGAAAGTGTCCTATAGCAGATGCCTATAGGGGAGCGTAGGGGTAGGGCAAGCAGGTGTAGGTACTTCCTCAGCCTCCAGAGGTCTGTGCAGCAGAGAGGGTCTCCTTAACTCACTTCATAACCCCGCTGCCCAACCGCAGATTCAGGTTGGGGTGAGTTAGGATTTATTCAAAAATTCAGCTTCTTCGACCATGTGAATCATTCAGGGTTAACTGACAGCCATTAAAACGAAGTGAGCGACATGTTTTCTCTTTTAGAGCTATCCTTAGGGTATTTAACTAAAAATAGGCTCCTGACCAAAAGAATGTCATCAGATTATCTTTCTTGAAAGCATTACTGTGAAAGAATGTAATTGCTTGGGAAAGACTTACCCCGTAACGTGTTCTTCTATTATAAAAGCCATTTCCCTTCACATTCCAGGTATTCTTCCAAGAAACAAAGGACCATAGCTGTTTATACGGCTTTTTTCCTCTGTATAGTGTTTTAAGATGATCTGACAAGTATTTGAAAAACCCCATTTTTTTGCTTCTTCATTAAAGCAGAAATTAAGCTCTTGTCTCTCGTGGAAGGCTGTGATGACCAGGTTAATGCTGAATTGTCGGTCACTTTCTTGAGAACAGAATTAAAAAAAAGAAGACTCAAACTGCTTATACATGTCAGAGTTTGATTTTTATTCTGCTTACTTAACTTAAATGTGTAAGGAACACTGTGGAGAAATCCCATCGTCATTAGGATCCAATTCAAAAAAATCATGTTGGTAGAAACAGCATTATTGGTGTTCCACTTGCCTTGCAATTCAGTCATTTGTCCGTGATACTTCAGCATGTCACATTCATTAATGCACTTCTCCTTCAGCACATCTGCGAATTGCTATTACTCCCTTGTTTGTAGCTGGAGAAACGAGGCCCAGAAAGAGCAAGCGATCCACCTACAGCCACACAGAAAGTCTCCGCAGCATGAACCTCAATCGTGGTCTCAAGCTAATGTGTTAATTAACCGCTGCGACATCCCGACTCACCACCCACCAGCCCTGAAAACTTGCCCTTACAACGGAAAGCCCAAGCTACTCTCTTCACAGACTGCAACCGAGCTGTTTGACAAATAGAATTTCTGTTCCGCAACGACATTCTGGCATTTTCAACGTTGAATTTTTATATTACAATTTAATACATAATAAATTAATTAAAAACAATATATTCTGATATTTTAATACCACATACAAGTCAGAATGGAATAAATTACAATGGTAAAGTCAGAGAAAAATGTATCTTGTTTTGCTTCTAATGGTTTTTGAACAAAATTGAACTATTTTGGTGAGACAGTGAAAGCCATTGTTTATGGATTTGCTCCCATCTAACATGTTGTTAAACATGCTGCACTACTGCAAAGTGTCTAAGAAACCTGCATTTTTTCATGGGAAACACAGCTTGTTCAAAAAAATTTCTCCAGTGCAAATCAATAAATAAGGTCTATGAGCCAAATGCTTTCAGTTGTACCTGCCCAATCTCATTGTTTGCGATGAGGTATTTACAGCATCGTTTTTATCCAACACAGCTCATGAATGGACAGAGAGCAACAGGCAGAGTTAAAAATTACCGTTACGCTAATCCTCAAGAAACAGGGTTTGGGAGACTTACTGGAAACCTGGTATTCCCCAAAGTTTTTCAGCCAGGATGCCATCTCATCACAAGGAGGAGCAAGTTAACAGAACATTGGTGTTATCTCCATTTCTCTGCTTGCACGGCGTTGGCATTTTGTCGTGCACTGGCAGTGGGACGCTGCCCCGTTCGGGAGGGAGCAGCATTTTCCTCACTGTGATTGAAAGACTTGTTCGCGGTCGATGACTAGCGGCATTGCTGGTATGTAGCAGGACAACCAGGAAAAAGCCCAGACCCTGAGGACCATCCATAAAGACGTAACATTTACCTTTCCCAGATGTAGCGTGTAGGATGGATGGCAGATTGCAACGGAGAAAATCACATTCCCGGGCCAATTGGTTTGCGACACAGTTCAGGTAGTGTCTCTGCCTGTTTCCTTACGCGTAGTCTTATGGTAGCAAGTCTCTCTCCACTTAAAGATAGGTTTTTTGCAAGGCTAACTTTACTGCATGAGTAAATCTCAGTAACAGGGACATCCACTGGATGAATTTGGGCCGCCATCAACTGGAATAAACCCCGCCTCACCACCACCACCACCACCAGCTCTCTATCTTATTGCGGCAATTTGGTATCTATCTATCTGGAAGGCTCCTCTGCCTCAGGCTGCTTCCAGAAGATGCGTTGGCATTTGAAATCTACATCACTTCTGGTTGGAATTCAGAAATTTTGGGCACTGGTAGAAATTGTCAAGCCTCTTGAGCAGACTGTGTGACCCTCGTCCCGGTGGAAGGCCATTGCTTACCCAGCCTTCGTTCAGTGCTGACAGACTCGGCTGCTGGTGGTGCACCTTTTTTGTTGCCACGTGTAGGTTCCAGTCTGGCTGCTTGAGGGGTTACGAGTAATTTGGCAGTGTGATGGATTGCTGCTCATCTGAGGTCTTCTGCAAATTCCCTGGTGTCAGACTGGTACCATCCCCAGCTGCTTCTCTGAAGAGGCTCTCCAGCTGAGACAGAGGAGATCCTGAGAGGGCATAAAGGACATGAGTATGCTGAGGCTGAGGTCTTCCTCCACTACTCAAGGAGAGACACTCATCCTGTACCAAAGAAGCACAAATGCCAGAGGGTTCAGGGAAAGAAGGGGTGAGTGGGGCCATGAGTGCCTTATTTCATCTCTTTTTGGCTGGAACAATTTCTCTCCATCTGTTCATACCTGGACTATGGTTAATTAATACTCCCGAAGCATGTTTGAACTGTACGTGCTCTAGAATTGATTAGGTTTTTTTTACCTCATTACCTAATTAGGGGGAAGGACCACGTTACACCAGCAGTCCCGAAAGTGCATTACTTTTTGTTGAGGCACAATTCCAGGCAAATCGTCCTCTGTTTGTGCCAAGTGCTATATGCCAGGCTTCACCTCCTTACTCCGAAAGTTCTGCCATGACAGATGAGCAGTTCAAGCGAGGGGATGCCTCCAAACTACTCCGACTGCCAGAGTCGATCGACAGTGTAGTTAAAAAGAAAATCAGGCAACTAGGTTTAGACAAGAAGGGAAGAGCATTTTAAAGGAGGAGCAATGAGCGCTGTACCTACCTCTCCCCTGGTCCAACGTGTTTGCATCAGAGTCTAAATGCACGCTTGCTCCCCTTCTTTGCATTGGTGTCAGCCTGATGAAAGTCATGTTTTGCTTACTCATTCTTCGATAACTTTCTTTTTGATCAAATAACAAACCCACCCCTGTTACTCATTTGCCTGAAAATATTAGCAAGGCTGTATCTGTTATAAATCAAACAACTCCTGCAAGAAAACTTGGCTCACCACCTTGATTTTGAAAGAAATGTCAGGATTGCCGTCCCATTTCCCCTGACCCACCTCCATAGTTTTTACCGTCTCTTCCGCCTTCTCTGCCTGTGGAAGCTGATTCACGGGTCACTGTCCCTGGACTAATGAGCTGTTCCGTCACCTCTTTTGCTGCCTTACTCTTCAACTAAAACTGATGCAATTTTTCTTGATGGTAAAGGGAATCAGTAGCCCAGTTAAACAGGGGAGCATTTTAACCTTGTGGGGAACGTGCCATTCAGAGACAATATTTTTGCCTGAGAAATAATTAACCTCTATGGAGCGCGGAAAGCACAGATCCTATGCACTGAAGCCTTGCTCAGATGTCAGATACTTAGGTTTTTACATCCCTTGGCCCTTGGTGCACTTTATTACCTTGAGCCCTCTAATGATGCTGAGACCAACGGGATATCGGTCCTAACACAGCCCATGCAGCGAAGACACAAGATGCCAAGACCCTGGAAGTACAATGTGCCAAAAGACACCACATGTTGTGTAACCCGTCCCGTTAGGCAGAGCCTGACCTTTTCAGAAGAAAGAGGGCAATACACATTCATTGGAAAAAAATAATTAAGGTGGGACATTTAAAAGCACAGCACTGGCCTAAAATGCTGCTCACATTCAGAGTCGTGGCTGAGCTGCTCTACTGGTAGGAGGCCAGATACTCTGGGTGCTGGTACACAGCACTCTTGACGTGGTCTACGCTCACAAGTCCTAGTGCAAGTCTGATTCGTAAGCGATTTAGATGTTTTGTTAAAACCTCACTCACTCTGTGGGAGCACTTTTTACTCTCTTCCTATCCCCAAATCACTGAATACTGACACTAAAAGCACTCAATCTGCCTGGAGGCTGTGATAAAAGACGTAGGACCGTTACACTGCTCTTGTTCTCCAGAGTGCAGTACAGTGGCTAGCAGCATTAGCAGACTTCCCTCCGGTATGCATCAGTAGCTGTGGGTTCAGGTAGGATACATTAACCTTGGCTTAATCCATCACCATCACTTGAGTAACAGCACAGTTATTATCAAATACTCGCTGTGGTCTTCTTTCTCCTGGAAAGAGATTTTTACTTTCTTAGCTGGCCCCTTGGCTGATATAATTCTGTAAGAGCCTGGAACAATATGTTCTTTGCTAAATTTGTCATGCAATAACCTCGACAACACTGCATCAGATCAGTGTCCAGCTTCCCTCATTTATCCCCCTGAAACAGTGCCTTTGGGTAAACTGCGTCTTTCATCATTCAGCGTTTCACAGCGGTAACTTTATTCACCACACTGAGAAGGAAACATTTTCTTTATTCTAGATATATCCTAGAGAATTATTCCTAGATTAAGCATTAGGAAGGCTGGTAATGAAAGGCCTTGTTTCACTGGACAACTAATTACACTTGCTGGGGATGGCAGCTTCAAGAGTAATGTAAACAAACACAGCGATGCAGTAATTCCCCTCAGGACACGCCATGTGCAATTCTGTAGTGAACAAAGTCAGCTGAGACCCTCTCGGCCAAAACGTCATTAGTGACATTAAGAAAATGCCAGTGCTTGCTGATTTATGCAAAGTCCAGGGACCCATCAGAACTTGAGAAAATGTTGCCTGTAAATTTTAAGTCCACTAAAAATGCAGTTTCATATAGTTTTTGCAAGTATTTTTGTCATTCCCCCACTTCGGCCTAAAACAAATGAAAAAAAATGTCATCATTTCTTACTTGATTCAGCCACTGAACTAAGAATGCAATTATTTACACTGGAACAGCAGACTTCATGCTGTAAGGGTGCTAGAAGATTAAAAAAATGACCTTTTTTTAAGCAATTTAAATCCCATGTGCCTCTACAGGTAATATCTAGTTACACCAATCTTTCTTGTTCACTCGCAGTTCGCACGCATACCCTTTAGCACCTTTTCTCCCTGCCCTTAGACGAATCCTGTATAGTTCAGACCAACAGCAGCCTCCAAGTAATTTGTACAAGAAACATGTCATTATCCCTCTTTTGTGCCACTGAGGTCTGCAGCACTGGCAGAGCTGCGATACTCAGGCTAACTGCTAGAAAGCAAGGTAGGATTTTTACTCCTTAATTTTGGGTGGCCACAGTGCAGTACCTCCATCTGGGCCAGGTGTAGGATCCACCTAAAGCCGTCGGTGGAAAGCGGAGTCACACCTAGTCTCCACTGACTGTCCTCGCAAGACTCAACTGGCTGTAGCTGGAGCCCACGTAACTCTCTCGGATGCAGATGTAGGTCCCTCATGCCCTTGGGGACCCAGCAGAGGATCCCACCTCCCTCCCAGCTGCTGTGTTGGAAGGGCAGGGGTATGCTGTGGGCCCCGTGTTGTATCTGACTACATGTCATCTCAGGTAAAGATCCTAAGCGTCATGCAAGATGGATGTGGGGAGCTCAGCGCCATTTAGATCACTGACCTGCTCCTGTCCCAGTGTGAAAGCTTTTAATGTAGACATGGCCTATGCTGTTTGCTTCCCTAAGGTTAAATAAAAAGTATCCCATCTGCTTCTGCTCTGTTGATCTTATCAATCGTAAATAGCCACAAAGCGATCTAGAAAGGCTCTTCACACCTGTTGTTGGAGCTGGTTTGTGCGTGCTGTGTAGCAGAAATGCTGCAGATGACCTACCCTTGCTAAAACATGCCTATCTGCAATCAGAGAAAATTGAACCTCAAAGCAAATTCCCAAGTCTTTAAATCCCGGCTCCCAGTCGCAGTTTAGCAGGTTTAACTAGCCCATGCACAGCACCGCGCTGCTTCAGTGCTGCAGTAATTCAGCTCTGCGTCTCCTGGTTCTGTGTGGCAAAGGTGTGGGCAAGCCCTCGGACAAGTGAGGCCGCAGGCTCCTATGTTTGCAAGGCTTTGCCGCACGAGAGCTAGCAACTCTTTTAGGGGTGCCAAACTGGTCAAAGCTTTCTGTCTCTTTTTGAAATACCCGTGGCTCCTGATCCAATACTTTTTTTACTCAACATTTGTTGTATTTCTTTGTGACTTCATGTCACGACTTACTCCTTTCTGTTCTACATCCAGATGATTCAGTTCTTCCCAGATTTCTTTACTTGCCTCTAAATTGACCACTGGATGTCTGACCATACTGTTCCCACAGTTAGCCACACCAGGGACTTGCCGGAGCATCTCTCAACCCCTCGCCTTCGCACCCGTTTCCTTTCTAAAAAAACCAACACAACAGAGCAGGGGAAAAAACTGGTACATGGCTTAGCCCTGTACTGGAACAGATGGATCATGCACCCAAACCCAAAACTTCAGAACACTTCACCAGACTGAAACTCTCTGCTCCGGTTCTCGGATGGTTTTCCCCCATCGGGGACTAGAGCTGATATTGGAAGATCGTTTTTTAAGCAGAGAAGAGAGAACAGTTCCCTGCTTGGATACACTCCAAAGGTAAAATGCTTTATTCTCACCTATAAACCAGACCTGAAATGGGGATGGTCAGACAGCTCTAAGGGCAATCCCTTCTTCTAGGGATCTCAGGCCAACGCTAAGGTCCATGCATGAAGAACTGGGTACAACAGAGTAGGAACAGCGTAAGCACGCTCCATTTACAGCACAGCCTTTCCAAGGAGCACGGTTTCTCCAAACAACTTTATAGCATCTAAACATTAACAAGGCACACAACGTAGCAACTCATACATAAATGAAAATGATATGGAAGACTAGAACCACCAGCCCATATTTGTCTCAACAGTCTTGGCTTCATCTTGTCTGTTCCTGAATAATTTTTCTTTACATCACAAAATCTGGAATGACTGAACATCCTTGCAAAATCTGTGACTATTTCACTAGTTGCTGCAGCTTTTCCTTGTTTTCAAAAAAAAAAAAATCCCTTTTCTATTCAGCTTCTGCAACTTTTAAGCAGAGGAACTGCTCTTCTTTTCAATTTTCTTTGAATGTCATTTACCCATGATTCTGTTAGAAATAAAGCATAGTTAAATGAATTTCTTTTGTCTGTGGTTAATATAAGCAGAATTAATATAACTGAGATGGGAGTTCCAAATCCAACCTGCCTTTCAATTTCTTTCAATTATGTTTCATTAAAATTACCCCACGTCATTGGTAACAGTTATGTCAGGTTTATATGCCAAGGAGAGAAGCCAGCTTCTAATGACAATTTTCTACTATACCAAAACCATAACATTTCTGTAACTACATTACTGAGCATCCATATTATTATTAATCAGATGCAAATTTCTTTATGTCATTCCAGAGTAACTAAATGCATTATTCCCTAACAAAACTCTTGGATGCGCCTCTTAGTTTGTGCACAATTTGCTTACATTGTTTTAACTTACAATCAGTAACCCTCTACATCTTCGCATTCAAATGAGAGACTATTGTCGGGACACAGACAGGAATTGCGCTCACTTAATTCTGCTCTAATAATATTTGAGTCATTTAGGGGAGTAGGCATCTTGACAAAAACTGTGCAAATCTGATCCAGTCACGGTGCAAGAAATTCCTTTCCAGAGATGTCAAAGTCATCAGAAGCTGTGTAATCAGCAGCATTGATAATTTTTGGTTTTCATGTTGCTTGCACTTTTATGAAAATCTTCGTAAGAGCTCTCCATAACCTGTTAACAGAAGTTACAGACAGTAAGATTGTATGCACGCAAAATGAGCGTTCATTCTGTTGTTTTCTCTGGTTTTATCACCTGAATCCTATTTCCTCCGAATCTTGTGATTTTCTAATTTTGTCTACTGCTATGGTAAATCTTCTCTTTTAATTACTTTCTCTCTACACAGCACAGAGACATCACTGAAAAGCTCAATACAGAGAAGCTTTGCAAGCTATTCTAAGAAAACCCCCCCGAAGAAGATCCAAAATCCAGTGAAGTCTGTGAAAAACCTCCCTCCCCCTGTCCTTTGGAATGGGTCCCAAATGAGGTGCTGCACTTTTGTGCCAGACTTCCCACCCCCCAAAGGAAAGCAACAGTGACCTGCCTCCAGCTTTTGTTCCTTGCAGAAAGCACTGGAGAAGAGATGGTAGCACCTCGGCTTCTCACTCAAGCAGTCCGAACGATGAGCCCAACACCTTTACGCAGGAACGTACGTGAGCGCTTATACGCCAGCCCTGTTCTTAGAGACTCTCGCTGTAGGAAAATGAGAAAATAAACTACTTAACTGTGCAAGTAATTTTGGCTGGAGCCGATTATCCATCTGCTAATACAGTGCAGCCTGGAAGCTTTGCCAATGACAGATTAAGGTCAAACGAATGATCATTCCTACGAGATACGCTCCTCTACCTAAACGTATTTTTCTTTCATTATGTTGCGAAATGCTGATCAAAGAGCCTATAATAATACTACATAAATTTCTTGTAGTGAAGCTGCAGCAAGTTTCTGGAATCACATTGGGGGCCAGACAAGCCAGGCAGTGTAAGACAGAGACTCTGGGCTCAAGAGCTTACGGGCCAAAAAGGCAAAACACAAGGCAAACTGCAGAAGGAAAGTGCTGTTACTTCATTTTACGGGGGCAGAACTAAAGCAGAGGGCTTCTGGGAATGGGGCAGACAAGGTCTGCAGACGCAGAAATAGCAGTGGCAACTTTAAAGCCTGTGTCCAGTGACAGGGTGAGGCTGAAACTCCCCCATGATATGCCAAAAAATATTTTCCCCGACCTTCAATTTGTGCTGACTTGTTTTTGCAGAAGCACTTTTTCCTAAAAGGCTTTTAAAGATTAGCCTGAGATGGCTTTGAAAACCCCAACCTGCACGGTTGTGCACACAGACACACAAACTGCATGCAACTGAAGACAAGGTCTTAGTACGGAAAGCGTTAAGCAAACCAAGTTACAGGGACTGCTACTTCTGCAGCCCAAATTATAAGCCGTCAGCGACAGACAGGTGATCAGTAGTATTTAATTTTATGACTGGAAGGTTACCCAAAGGTAATTCAGGTACGTTCCAGATTCAGACACAGATCTTAAGTATTAAATAGGTAACCCTCGTTCACTCAGGCACATTGCTCAAGTGTTTTAAATCTTTGCACAAGCTGTCTTGTCTTTTACCACTGCTCCGACCACGGGAAAAATGCTCTTTCCTCAAAGCCAGCCACAGAATCTGTAAATTGAGGATTCTAACACTGACCTCTTTGTTTTGTTTTGTTTTTGACTCTGAAGTGTAGAGCACTTTAATACCTACTGATGAGAAATGCTGCCTGGAAGCTGGGTACCGTTACGTAAACCGAGCATCCTCATGCCAGTAATCCGCAGATGTCTCACAAATTCTTGTGTAACGGACTGGCAGGCGTGGTGCGTACGTTGCCTCCTCTCAAAGAAGCTGCTTTGCACAGAGGATAAGAGCCTACTTAGCCTGTCCGCAGTAGCTGAGCTCCGACGGTGCCCCATCTGTGCCGCACATGGCACAGGTAGGAAAAAACGATAGCGTGTCACTGCCTAATTAGAGAGCGCAGCGCAATGCCAGGCACATGAGGAATCACGATTAGAACCGTTCCAAGCTACGCTTTTGAAGGGGGTGGGGAGGGCTGGTAAAAACAGGAGTTTGCTGAAAGTGAAGGCAGTCTGGCAGAAATTTGGATTTTTTTAAGGTAGTTCAGAAATGATTTTAGTTCCCATTTCTCCGCAACTTTCATATTTCCTGGTAAAAAAAAGGGGAAAAAAGGGAATAATAGGAGAAGTGAAGTCTGACCTTTTAAAGAGAATGGTTCACTGTGAAACAAATTTTGTCACACACTAAAAAAGCTTTTTCGAAGCAGGTGAAGCACAGAGAGACAGGGGTCATGAGTCTCCGCTAGTTCAGAGCACGCTGCTGGAGGTGCTTAGGACCTCGATTATTTCAGTGCCTGTAAGGCAAACAATTGAAATGTATCTAGATACCTAACACATGTGCCTGATTACCTTCATCTTCCCCTTAAGGATTTCACAGGATGCTTGCTCTCTGCAGCATAGGTATGTTTCAGTTGCAGTAGTGAATGATCAATATTTTTGAAAAAAAATGGATCAAGGACTTTGTAAAGAAGGAATCAAGACCCTCCGAAAACCAGGAACACACGGCTAGTGATCACCAGTCAGCTTGGTTCAAAGGGCTGAAAGACGACACTGCTGGGAAAAAGAATTCAGTATAACATCTATGGAAAGTCAATTTTCAGAGAGGACACCAGGATTTTTTTAACATGCCAGAACAGCAGACTTGTCCTTTCTTTTTTTCCTTTCTTGAAAGTACCAAACCAAATTAGGGTAAAAAACCCCCAAAGTCATAAAAGTAACCTTCCTAAAACCTAAGGAATTTTGCCTGAGCATTTAAAACTTGATGATTTTTTAAGTAACAGAACAGGGTTCCTTATAATGGGCAAGTGTTAAGCTGCCTTCATTACCTCAGGACCCAAGAGGCCGAATCCCTGTTACGGAAGGCTTGGTATTGATCTGAAACTGCAGAAACTTCTCTCCTCAAGTCCAGCGCAGATCTACAGCTAATGAAACCTGTTCCCCACTAATGAAAGGCTGGTCATATGAAATCACTTTATTATGTCCTTGGGCCACACGTGAAAAGCTTGCAATACAGGAACTGAAATTAAGGGTAGGTGCAGAAGAGTAGCCAAGAACTTGTTGGGTTATAGATGTTGGACTGCCTATTATTTCTGAAAGATTATTCTGCCTATATAGCAGAATAATGGGGCAATACAGTGTGGGAGTGCCTGTTGTACTACTAAACCGTAAATATATGTTCCTCACCAGAACTGTCAGCCAGGTGTACTTCCAAACCACTGATTCCTAACTGCTAAATTTCAAATTCTGCAGAATTTTTACTAATTAATAACTAGCTCGTGAAGTGTTGTGGTTTAACCCCAGCCGGCAACCAAGCACCACGCAGCCGCTCGCTCCCTCCTCCCTCCTCCCGGTGGGATGGGGAGGAGAATCGAAAAAAAGAAGTAAAACTCGTGGGTTGAGGTAAGAACGGTTTAGTAACTAAACTAAAATAAAAGATAATAACAACAACAATAATAAAAACAAAATAATAATAGCAATGAAAAGGAATATTAAAAAAAAAAAAGAGAAATAAACCCCAAGAAAAGACAAGTGATGCACAACGCAGTTGCTCACCACGGGCTGACCGATGCCCAAGCAGCGATCCACCCCTCCCGGCCAACTCCCCCCAGTTTCTGTACTGGGCATGCCGGTCTGTGGTATGGAATATCCCTTTGGCTGGTTCGGGTCAGTCTCCTGGCCGTGCTCCCTCCCAGCTCCTTGTGCCCCTGCTGCTGGCAGAGCACAGGAAACTGAAAAATCCTGAATTTAGGATAAACACTACTTAGCAACAACTGAAACGTCTGTGTGTTATCAACATTAGTCTCACACTAAGTCCAAAAAACACTGTACCAGCTACTAAGCAGAAAATTAACTCTAGCCCAGCCGAAACCAGGACACAAAGTCACTGAGATACTATCGCACTGTAACCATCAGCAAGCACTGGGAAAGTAGGATCTGTATCCCAGATTGCAGCAGAATTAGCTCAGACAGGCCACAAATTTGGGGGCTACTCCCAATCTGTGCATCGTCTTGTAGGAAATGTATCACCATGGATTCACAGATTTCAAGGACTGTCACAGTCAAGCTTTCGAAGATCTTGTACTTGGCAACATAAATCACCAGATCATCTTCAAAATCATCAGGTATTTAAAATAGCAGACTTAATCCTTTTACTCACCCTTCTAGTTTAGAAATGTGATTTCCAGATAAGCAGGTGATTTCAGGAACTCTGACTTTCAGCAAAAAATGGGAGCATCATGAGACCCTGTTGGAAACCGAGACAGTTGGTTACACAGGACCATGGCCTATTCCTATTATTCACAGGGAGTTTTCCCACCGGTACGTATCTCATTCTCAAAAGTTGCTCCCAGTGGATCTCAAAGCCTTTCAAAGCCCATTAATGCGCCTTTCAGCATCAGCCTTTGCTAAAACCTCCGCTGTAACCCTCCAGTTGTGTCAGCAGCCTCCCTGGCCACGGGGACCTGGGCGGTAATCCCTATTTCGGAGTCCCCAGCCTTGGGCACGTTATTGGTACGGACACGCAGAAGGCAGTCCTCCTCGTCCTCTCCAGAGGAATGCGGAACCTTTGCCAGCACCATGCCTTGCTTTCCAACCGGACCAGAGGAACACCACCAGAGAAATATGCCCCCGCTCCATGTTAGCTCAAATGCTGTAATTTAGAAAGCACGTTATCTATTGACTTAACGAATGGTTAAAATTCATTTTCTCTCAAATCCCTGCTGACAGGCCAGGTGTACCCTGCTGAGTAGCCCTGCCTGGCGTGGGTTTAAGCTGTGGTGCCGGGCTGGGGAGGTCTCCTTACTCAGCCCATCCCACCCGCTCTTCCTCCACCCTGGAGGAAGCAAACCCACCTGTTGCACAAAGGCGGGTGTTTCAGTGACGGGGGGTTTGCACCATCCGTGCCGAGGCGACACAGCACCACGCAGAAACACTACCCATTGCAGCACCGGTGCCGGCGCGCTTGGCACACGCAGCCCAAAATGACTTTTTAAATGGGGAAATTATGTATGAATGGAAGTTGGCTCTCACAGCCCTCAGCTCTGTCTCTCACAACTCTGAAGTGGTTTAAAGTGTTATTAATGCATCTGTGTTACCTGCTACGGGATTTACTAGGCGGAGGTAAGCCCAACTGGGGTGAAGACCATGGAGGGTGCCACTAGAAGGAACCCTGAATCCCAGTAAACAGCTACTGCTGTCCCTCTGGGAGAGAAGGAGGCTGTAACCTGCTCAGGGGCCAGCCAGGTGACGTGGCTCTCGCCCTGGGTGCACGATGTGTCTGTCTCCTCTCAGTCCCCCTCACCAGGCCGAAACTCTGCCCGCCTCCCCATCCCCAGAGGGACGGTGCTGGCCTCCCTCCTCGCTCTGCTGGCTGCGAAATCACCTGGAAAGCTCACTCTGCTCGCTCGGCGAGTGTCAGGAGCCTTCTGACTGCGCCGTTCAAATTCTTAGGAATGCCTTCTGTGGTATAAAACCAGTGACACCTGCTGAAAACACGCGTACTGTCCAAGGTATACCCATTATCCAAGGCTGCCCATTTTACACCGTTGTGTCTTGCTACAGAAGTTGTCCCAACGGCACCAGCAAAGGATCGTCTCCTCAGAAAGACAGTGGTGCTTCGCACATGTAAAAATGATTGAGTCTCACCAAGGTTGCTGAAGCAAGTCCTCATTTAAATGACAATATCTCTTAGCTATTTAAAGGGCATTTTGTTATCTTTCACAACTATAATTATAAAAACCCCATTTTTTTTAACAGAAACGCAGGGAATGCTTTTGGTTCTAACACAAGGAAAGCTTTATAGGTAGCACAGTTCCAAAGTTAGGCTTAATATGGGCAAGCAAAAGGCAAATTTGTAAAACTATATGTCAGATCTCTACTTTTTTTCAGTACTGAAAAAGGTATTTTTAATCTAGCTAAGAACAAAAGAGAGGTGCAGCAGAAGGGTTTTTAAGTTGAAGGCCACGTCACTGGTTTTGGTTGGCAAAAACTTCTCTCTTGCGGTTTAACTTCAGAGTACGCTGTACAGCATAGCACAATGCAAACTCTTGCGGCAGTGCCGACAGTTTTGTTATAGCTAGAATGGGCTGCCCTATCTCAGTAACCTTATTTGAAGACATTTACCTTTACCACAAAAATTGACAGCAGTCTTTCTTTTTTAAATAGGTTGTATTCTATTATTCCCGAAACAACATTTTCAGTAGAATTTGCAATCAAACACAGCTCAATATACAAGTCCCTGCTGGTAAATCTCATTGCTAGGTGATAAGCAAGATGCCATTTTTATAAACCAACCAACAACAAAATGAAATCAGCTTGCTACCAAGTTCTCGGTTCTCTCTTACTATTTTGTAAATAAAATTTCTAGGAAGAGTCAAGGTTTATTTTTTCTGTTTGCATTCTGAAATAGCATTTTTTCCCAGATCAATTAGTTCACACTGAGCCCTTGTACCAATTACGTTTCATTATGGTGCTTGTACTGCTAATATGCTAACTGGTGTAATGACACTTTCACGAGTAATATAACAAAATGCATTTACAATTAAGGCAACGCATGTACCTTTCCCGGACTGCCAAAATACCGCCTCCAGGCTTCCGATGGGAGAGTTATCATCTGTCTCAGCAGCAGCTCCCAGCTTCTGCCTTATCAACTGGGCATGTGTGGGGCAGAACACGGTCAGGATGCTCAGTGCCTCTGGTCAGGACATGCCACCTCCAGGCAATAACCAGAAAGGAGATACCCGACTTGACTCTCACTCCTCTGCCAGGGGAAGAGAAATAGGCAGGAGGGGGAGCCAGATCACGTGAATGTAGAGATAAGATAAAGGAAGCTCCTGTCTTCTTCCACCGCTGATTACTAAATTAGGCAGCAGAACGATATTTTCTGTCACATCTGCTGAAAATGGAAAAACCTCTGCTNGGGGGAGCGGAGATTGAAAGAGCCAATCAGTCCAAAACATTCAAGTTTTACAGCAAAAAACCCCAACTTTTAAGAGGCCTACAAAACCCATGGATTCATGTGATGCATTTGGAGGGCCACGTGGTCAGCACTTCATTAACAACTTGCCCGTTAGCAAAGAGAACACGCCAGTCGTGCTGCTCCTGGTTTGCATCACCGCTCGCCGCTGCACTCCGGACTCCCTTTCAAACAGGACTGCATGGATGCGGGAAAGAATTGAGAGCAAACCCTCTTCTAGCGAGCTGCGTTGTCTGGCCCTCTCCTTGCCCTACTACTGTCCTCTGGGAAAGCAAGATGCTCTTTCTTCCCTCTTCTCTCTTCATCAGGAAAGCGCACGTTTTCATCTTTTCCACAACCACCCACAGAGCAGATGATACTTTTTTTTTTCCTTTTGCATGCAAGTTCCTTCATCAATGTGAGACAGACCATAGTGAAGGAAACCAAAGAAACCAAGATACAATTTAAGAGCAACCAAGATATTTAAGGAAAACTTCCTCCTAAAATCTTGGTACTACACAAGTGCAAATAAACAGAGGGGGGTAATGTAAATGCAGATACCTACTGCTGAACATAAGACAAAACTCCAAAACCTAAAGAGATGCGGGATATCTTTGACCGTGACCTAACATTGCTCTAATCATTGAAGCAAGAACGCTTCACTTGGTTACAACACTTCTGGCATGTAAGTAAGTCTTCAGATTTCCAGGATTCCTGAGAATGTGTGGTCCTTTTGGTTTTGTAGGTTTCAAAAGTTTGCAATTCATGTCACTAATTTAGCTGTTGGAAGTCCAACCACAGATATTAAATTGGAAGACTTTGACCTTGACCTCTTTATTTCAGTTTCACCAACTGAAAAGCAGAGATAATATTTACCAATCTCAGTGTCTTCTGATTATTAATTGCTGCTTCTGAAGCAGTTTGACTATGGAAATGTCATCCCCCAATGCTGCCTTCTTACAGAGGAAGTTAAAGACTTTTGTGTTGCTGGACATCCAAGCAGCAATCAAAAGGAAATCACACTAGACTCATAGGATGTTTCCAAAGAAAATACAACCACGCAGAAGCATCTATTTCCTTTACTGAATCAGTAACAGATTTTATTTGGAGTTGTGAAGAAAATCCAGGCAACGAGAACAGTGCAGGAAGGAGATACCGGACTCTCCATTTGGTATTACTTGTTAACTAGCTCCGTATAGGGGGTCAGAAAGAGCCCCCCCACATGCCTTCTATGGCACAATATGCTTCGACCAGTGACAGCTCTTCATTTTAATACACTATATCCATACATAGGAGTATGGATGGTAACAGAAGTGAAACCAATGGAACCGCGTAGAGTTTACCACAGAAGTGTAGTCAGTGTTATCTACTGACTTACCCCTCTAACTTCTTCTGTAGCAAATCAATGGAAATGTACATTCCTAAGAGGAAGAATGCTGATAAAAAGAGATGCAACAGAGTGAGTACGATATTTATAATTGCTTAAATAATGATCACATGGGAGGTATGGTTTCTAAAGAGGTGTGTTTTACAGATAATCTGCTTTCACTTGAGCATCTCCTGGGATAAGTCCCATGATATTTGTGATTTGTAAGTATTGTGTTACAAAACCACCAAGAAACAAGGGAACCATTGGGTGAGATGAGCATCTATTTATTTTAACCTGGCAGTATGGCAATTTAAACGATTTCAGGAAAACATTAAATAAATAATCTCCTTGAAGAGCATCGCATTTCTGCAAAGATGAAAATGAGTATGATCCTTTTAGAGACAAAGAAATCTAATAGATAATGTTCACAATATGAAAATAGTAATAGCCCCACAGTTACTTTATGAGTTTCTAAAATGTATTCAAACCACACACATCTCTGTCAGGGCTCTAATTGTCTACATTGCTTAAATACATGCACAAAGCCTTTCCAGAATATTTAGGCATATTTGTCTTTTCAATACAAGCCGCTAGTTACTCGTATGCTTGCATACTGCAGTGAAATGCCAGTTAACACCAGAAAAACCAGTCTTCTCAGGAAGAGGTGGAAGAGGAAAAACAAGAAATCCTCGGAGCATGATCCATTGCATATACAAGGAATCACATTTCCAAATATAGGGTGTTATTATTTTGATACTGTAGGAAGAAACAAATGCAAACTGTGAAATCCTATGCTGAAGCAACAAACTGGTCTTGGATCCACGTGGCCTTGCTGGAGACCACTTTGCTTCTCAGTGTCCTGGTTTATATTTAAGAATGTAGAAGAAACAGAGAAAAATCCCATATGCTGAATATAGTAACTGTTTGTCACAACACACCATTTATAGTATTTGTTGGCCAGCATTCATTATGTTCTGAAAAGAGAAATAGTTCCACGATGACCACCTGTAGGCCTGGATGGAGCTACACCATAGGTATTCAGATGGATTTCTCCAGTTGTCTCAGAGAGGAGCCATACCCTATTCCCCATCTGCCCAGCTATGCAGATTTGGACAAGCCTTTTAAACCATGAGTCATTTATAGCATTTGAGTAGTGCCAAAATGAGACATCTGTATGTTTGACGTTATATTATACATTCCTCTGCTGCATTTGAATGTCTCTAATTCAATTTCAGCACCTATAAAATAACTATGGTATTCACCTTTACAGCATGAGGTGAGAGGCTTTGCTGAAACATGTCGCTCGATGCAAGTTATACTCTAAAGCGCTCCGAAATTCTCACAGGAGGGCAGATTATAAAATGAGATGCTATATATGAATAAATTATGGCAGCAAAACTTCTAGATTTCCCTTCTAATTCCTTTACTTGGTGAAGTTATTTCCGTTTCTGCTTTTGTATCAATGTTTCTCTGGTACTGGATTGCATTAGATAGCAGTGTCCAACCCCCAGTTTGAATTAGACAAAGCTGAAATAGAAAGAGGATTAAAAACATAATATTTCAGAAATAGAAACTGGGTCACATATTCCAGCTTTCTCTGGGGTTTGCCAGAAAAATTAGAATTAGGATGAATTCAGCACTGACTGACTTCTTTACAGTTTACTGATGCAGGGCAACAGTAAGGACAGATGGACACATATCTGTGGTACTTCCACGGCTTGAAGTCAAACGCCATCTGAACCTCTATAAAACTGTAATGTCCTTAGGTCCCAGACATCCCAGGAGCAGACAGACGTACCATTGTTGTCATTTGGGAGCAAATCCTCAGGGATGGGAAGGCTCGAAGCTCCCACAGTCGTGCAGGAAATCGGTAGAAGAGGAGTGAACTGACCTTAAGCTTCAGAAGTGCAAGGGTAGACGTGCTACCTGCTTTCTCCGTTTGGAATAGCATCAGCGGGCTTATTCATACCAGTATCAAACCAACCTATTTTTGATTGCATGGTTCGACAATAAAGGAAGAGGAATAATTTTAGGAAAATGTGAAGCAAATGCATGGTTTATGCCCTGTATGTGGAAAGAAGTTCCTTTAGGGAGGAACGAAAGGTTTTGGTACAAAGATAACATTAATTATTTATCTTCGATACCCAACAGAGTGACACGTTTTTCACACATGTATGTGGGGAGTCCCCTGCTATACTAGAGTTCGAAAATAAAATAACAGTTCACAAATAAATTCTCATGCACACTAATCCACTCAAAAAAACCTGATCATCAAATAATTATAATCTAGTAATGGAATATACATGGGATTTTTTCCCCTAATCATTTCTATACATGTAATAATTTTTAGTATTGTGTTCTTTCGGTAAAAGATATCAAAATACAGGAAAAGAAAACTAAACTTATCATCTGAGAAACACTTTGCTCTCCTACTCTCAATCTTTGTTAGCCTTCACCCAATGAAAAAGGCAGCCATTGACATTTCAAACAATGACTGTTTCCATGTTGTTATGTGCATGTGTAGCATTGTAAGAAATAATATGCAATGTAAAAGAAAAAAAGTATTTTGAAGCGGAGATTTCTGTAATACACTCTTCAGAGGTGGTAGAGACCTGGACAAAGATTTTATGCAAACTTCTGTTTTCCCTCAGTATTTTAATAAGCAACATCTGAACAATAACCATAAATTTTCATCAGTTTTCTCCTGACAAATTCGCTAAGACAGAAACGAAGAGAAATGTGAAAACAGAAGCTCCACACTGGAGAATTCTTGAGAAGCCTCAAGGATCTTCACCGTCAACATAGTCTACAGTAGCATTTATTTGAAAAGAGCAGCTCTGTGGGAAGTCGAGCTCTATCCCTCTCCCCCCCTTCACTTGTATTTGCTCCTCCACTGTCAGCCTTCTAGCCACCACCTTCAAAAATATCAAAACAACATATAAAAGCACAACATGAGCGTATTTGATGTGCCTTACCAATGCCACAACAGTTGTTCTTTACAGTCCTGAGGAAACAATCCAAAAAGAGTTCATTAAGTGGCTTCCACACTTCCTCCCGGGAAGCTGAGCCCCGCCAACCAGTGCAGAGGTGGTAGGCGCACACCTTCCAGGTGCTCCTCGCCATCAGGGACCTGCCCTCCCTGCTCAGAACTAGCACAATTTACCTCAAGAAGTCTGCCTGCTGCTAACTGCTGATAATTTCTGGGAGCTCAGCACTGGCAGGGCTTGCAAGGTTCAGCTACAAGCTAAGCCGAGATCAGCTAGACCCAATACTGTGCCTTGAGGAAATAATATTTTCCTAGAGTAGGCCATGCTTTAGATTTCAAGTAGAAACAAAATACAGGTTCATATTAAAAGCAGAACACCAATCATTTTCACTCATAGCTAGTAAATGAAATTAAACGAACTAGTACCAACTTTTTACAGTTACATCCCTTCATTGTATGAACTGCACAGAGACACCAACGGGCTGGTATTACAGATACTTTAAACAACACTTAATCTGACTGAGCACCACCTGGAAAATACCAGCAACTGAGAAAACACTAACATTTAGCAAGATGATTGCTAATATTTCTTATTCTCTGGCTCCACTCTCATCGTTCAGCTCAAGCCTTTGGTTTCCAGGAAACATATTGCAACTTCCACCCGTAGCTCCTTAGCAGATGTTACTTCTGAGATCAAGCAGGATTTCACATCAAATCTTGGCCAGAGCTTAGGAAAACGGAGGCTCCAACCCTGCTCCTTCCAAAGGACTTTAGAAGTGGGCTGGTCTTAGCAAGTTCTAAGTGCTGAATCTGTTCGTTTGTAAATGCTCCCCTGCCCCCCCCCCCAAATCGGGTAAATACAGAAACAAATGCTGTCTCTCTTTGCCTCTTTCTACCTGACGAGAAACGTTTCCTCAGTCATCTCTTCAACTTCATTTTTAATCTTTACCTGGAATGTCTTCTTCACACATACCTCGCCAACAGTAAAGCACAAATACAGTACCTGACCTGATGTCTTTTGGCTAGGTTAATTGCACTTTTATGCCTCACAGCAGCTAGCCTGTTTACAGCCCTGCTACAGCCTTAGCAAAGCATCCAAATCAAAAGTACATTATTTGGCATAATAAACGAGGCGCTGGATTTATTTATTAGTCTGCCAGCCCTGCCAAGAACTCAGCAACTCCAGAAACCAGTTTGCTTACGTCCGTGCCTAAATACTGTATTGAGACTCACTTCAAGCAGCCCGTTTTTGAAGCTGCAACCAGTCTCTTTTGAGGACCAATGCCAGGTGTGGAGGCAGTAACACTGAAAGTGTAAATTGCTATCAGTCTGTCCACAAAAATCCAAAAGAGGCTGTCAGTAGAAAGCAATACCCCATCTCTTTTGGTGCCTTGTTTCCCTCCAGTGCCCATGTTTCCTCCACGGACCACCTGTTGGGACCCTTGGCATGGACCAGGTTAGCATTGGGTCGATGCTGGCTTGGGTCACGCCACCACACACTGGCCTTTTGGGGGTCTCAGCTCCTCTCCCATCTGTGAAGATGGACAGATTGCTCGAGGGAGGCTTCCTTGTGCTCTGAATAATTCCTTCGGTGGCTCTGGTGGAAACGCCGTGAAAGAGAGGTCCCAGTGTCTGCAGACATCTTTTATGTGTCTCAAAGAGCTTTTACAAGCCGTTCAACAGAGAAGGAAAGGAAGGGAGTGAGGTGGCTCTTTTGTTTAAGAGCGTGGTATTGCTACGACTGCTGGTGCTGCCAGGTGACGATACACTGCTCCATCCTTTCACAGCCTCCCAGCACAAATCTGCAAAGCAATGGGTGAGAAGCCAAATGGCTGCAGAAAAACCTATCTATCTGATGTGCAAGCGAGAATTTATGAAACCCCTGAAACACTGAAACCGCTTAAGTTGCCAATTTGTGAGAATACACCGGGAAGGTGCACAAACAGCGTTAATGCCTTACCAACAAATCCAACCTAAGCCTCAGATTCTCATCTGGTAGGTTTTTACAGGCAGATAAACTAAGGAAGACAGAAATACCCTCAGAATTTCAAAAGTGAGGGCATAGATGTCAGATGGGTAAAAATAAAACATAAACAGGCTTCCTGCTGATCAGAAATTTCAGATACCTAAACAATGTAAGCAACCAAAACTGTTTTATTTTATTTTTTTTTATTTTATTTTATTGAGGAAACCAATGCTTTTGTTCTGACTAGATTTCATTTTTAAGAATATTGGCAATAACTTTCAGAGTGTTGTGAATTTTTTCCTCAGGTTAAATTATTGAATGTGAGAAGGACACATAACACTCACTGAATCTTCATACTAATTTTACTATTGCACATGAATCTCATTAAACCTCAATCTCAGAACTGTTTATAAATGGAATGGCTTACAAACCTTAATGAGGTGAATTGGGGGCACCCGAAGCTATAGTCATTCCAAAAGTTGATTTCTTCAAGCAAAGCTTTGTCTGCGTAGGGACAGGTGGGATCTCCTCTGGATATTTTAATCTCCTGCCTTGTTAATTCCCAGCAATAAATTTTGATGAGATACTGCTGATGATAACGACTAATAATTCTGGGCTATTTGCTTTATGATGATCATGTTTATTTCTTTGCTTTTATTACAAAGTTTATATATACCAGCATTTAACTTCAGCAATGTTCAGCATCTTTTCTAGATGAAAGGTTTGAGGCTGTCCTCTTACAAATGCCACAAAAACGTCTTTTTTTGATAATCTGAAAGCATTTGCAGACATATTCTATGGCCTTTCTTCGCATTGTTTTCATCTGATTTGCACACTGAAGCACAAATGACAAGAAACCCCGTTTGCCACGTACAAGCTGTGTTGCTGAAAGAGCGGAGGAACCAGGCGTAATCTGTTTTAAATCCATAACCGCGCCCAAGCAGACTAGCCTTGGTGGGAGCCTCTATGCTGAACGGAGAAATGGCTGCAGCACCATCTTAGGGAACCACGTCATGGTTCATGTCATGTCCAATTAGCTGCACCTTTCTGGGGTAGCTTATTGTCGAGCTGCACAGAGATCAAGTAATTTGAACTACAGTCTCAACAGCAGTTGTAAAAGTGAAAAATTCAATGGGAAACACAGTGTCCGCCCTGTCCTAGCCTGACAGCTTGCTTTGAAAGCTCGAGCAATATAGAACTATTCTTTCAGAGAAAGGATCAAAGTGTCAGGCTCAGGCGACAGAAAACAGTTTCCATCTCTGAGGTCTCGGCAGAATCACTACAGCCGTGGGAGCGAACTGATTCATTTCTCCTCCGTTAATGAGCTGATAAGGTAAATGCTGAACACAGGAAAAAGAAGGATGAATTTTCATAATCAAACAGGTTTTTTCCTGTATTGAAATAACTGTTGTTTCCCTCTAATTAGAATTAGGGGGGGTTTTTTGCTATTCAAAGTTACTGCTGCCTGCATCTTTGTTAACATATTTAATTATTTTTTTAAAAAAACCCAATCCAGTAAATAAAGTAAATCCTTATTCTTGTCAAATTATTTTACAAGACAGAAACAAAACAAGTATACCTGATGAATCGGTTCTTACAGGAGAGCTGAATCTTCTTCCCCCCCCAGATTTTTGTTCCCCTCTAGTTAGAATTAGTTTTTTTTATTCTTCTGCTATTCAAAGTTACTAGAAGCCAAAAGTCTTCCGGAGTTATTACAATGAGTTCAGGCTGAGAACAACGCAAATGCTCCCTGCCAGCTGCAGGGTCTCAAGGAAAAATGAAGTTCTTCCAAAATACAAGTGCTACCCTAAGAAACAGCATCTGTTGAGCAGATCATTGGCCACACTAACTGAGTAGGAAACAAAAAAGTTAACTGAATGAACCCTTAGGCTTTGTGAATGCAAATATTTAAGACATTGATAGGCAATAAGAGTAAAAAGTTAATCCTATGGAGCTGTCATGCTGCGATTAAAGCCAGCTCTGAAGCATTCGATTTGGGAACAGACACATACAGCAGTGTTGGAGTAAGGGCCTCTCTTTACACAAAGCAAGAACTGGAGACTGGCAGCGTGAACGTGGCTGGTAATATACGTCAGCTATGATCGCAGGGGTGCGTGGAGGTGAGAGAAGAGTTTAATCCCCTTTCTTCCCAGTTTAGCTTCCTTGCAGAAGCGGCCAATCAGCCAGCTATTTATTACTAATTCTGATTTCAGATATCCTTCCGCTGGGCGCTGGGCTGACCCCACCAGCCAGAGATCAGCAAGAAGCCACTGGCCTTTCTATCACCGGTGATGTCTGGTTCACAAGGCATTTTCTTGAAGGACTGTAAACACCTGCTACTCGGGCCCCTTTACTCACAGTTACAACTTACTTTCCATTCGCACCTCCTTTTAATGTAAAAAGGGTCTACCGTACTCTGCCTTACCTCATGCTGAAAAACCAGCTCGTTTCTCTCCCATCAGACAGCCAGGGACCCGCAGCCTGGATGTTCACCTGCCAAAGTGTGTCACAGATTTGAGGTTCGCTTCAAGTGCTGTTGAAGAAACCAGAGAGACTGTTTTGTTGGCCGAAGGGCTTTGCCCCACCGTTTCCCTGTCAGCGGACGGTGCTCACCCGTGGCGTTTGAAAGGGAAAAAGGTTTCAGAAGCGCTGTGACAGAGCGGGAGCTCGACTTATACGTGCATTATTCCTCCCAACCCAATCCCCAGAGGCCTCCCATAAAAAGTATGTGCCCGAGACAACTACAGCTGGCAAACTGCCGATTTAAATGGCCGGCTTGCTCTGAAGCTCTCCCTCAAAGCACAGAAATGCCGTACGATCGCTTCCCTCAGCGTCGGTATTTGTTTCGAAAGGTGAATTCTGCACAGGCTAAGCTGTATTCGGGAAAACTTCCGCCGACGCCGCTGCCACCACAGCTTTCGGCACCACACGGACCCGTGCCGGAGGAGGCCCGGCCGCCGCCTCTGCCACCCCGGCCCCGAC
>VYZV01015879.1:135836-151397 GCA_013401275.1 Pandion haliaetus | reverse complement strand
AATGGCAGGGACAGAAGTGTAAGTCACTGAATCAGATGGTGACAGCTTGGGAAAGATTTCCTGCGGAATGTGTAACTGGGACGTTTTAGCAACAATATTGATGATTAGCAATGGCAACTCCTCTCACTACTGTTACTAAAATTTATATTAAAACTGAGAAATTTTTACTTGTAGTTTGCATGAACAATCCCCAAAATATTTTCTGTGACTAGTGTAGTTGGCATGAACAATCTCCAAAACGTTTTCTGCGACCAGTCTGTGACAGGAACTTTTGGAAAGAAAGCCGGTGTTACTTTAATTGGGCAAGTGGCTTGACATTCTGGCAACATAACTGGTCTTTACATTGCAAATAATGCAATAATTTGGGTTTGGTGCTGTTTGGAGAGGGGCTTTTCTTGTGTCTTAGGTGTATCTACTTGCAGGATTTTTCCTACAAGTATCTTTACTTCTCCCCCCTCAAAGGACTGTTTTTAATACAGATTTTTAGTGGTCTGATTTACCGTAAATTTCTGCAAAAGATACAAGTACAAAAAGTTATATTAACGCATCTGAGGGGGCAGTGACCCATTGCATGGGGGTGGGAACGAGCAGCATAGGCTACAAAGTGTTTTAAATCAACTTTTCTGCCTGGCCCAATATACGGTGTAGCTATCCTTTTAGTAACATGTGAGATCCGAACGTACGTTACAGGAGATTTTGAAGATCCTGCAGATACATCGATCCTATATATGAGGTCTAGGCCTGAGCTGGAGCCCAAACCCAGCCCTAACATTGCGTGGACACTTGCCCCTGCCGAGGTCCATCGATTCCGTGTGTCTCAAGCGTGCGAGCATGGAGGAGGTTTGGCCCCACCGTATGTGCGGCATGAAAGACGAAGTCCCCCCCGGCTGTCCTTTCTGGAAGGGTGGCCTTCCCACCCAGCAGAAGGCATGCAGCTGGCTGTGAAGCTGCCGGCATACTCCGTCTCAGGGCTGGGGTCCTGCGGAGCTGAGTCAAGGGGTACAAAAAAGTTCAGCGTAGGCATCAGCCCTCATCCCCTAGCAGCTTCTTCTGCAGAGGTGATCAGATCAGGGTGGTGAAAAGAGTGAATTTACCTGGTTGGACAGTCCTCCCTGCACCATCCCACTTCCCCAAAAGCAAGTTATTGCTCTTTATCTCTCCAGCTTCCCAGAAAAGAAGCAAAACTGTAGCTTGAATCCAAAATGAAAGCTCCTCTTATTTGTTCGTATTGTTAAAAAAAAAAAAAAAAAATTCTCTGCTTAAGCAAATATTCCATTTGACCTGAAATCAAACTTTGACATCAAATTCTGTTTTCTGCATTTTTTATGAAAACCAAGTAAAAGAAGTTCTGGAATTCAGCAACTTCTGGAAGCCTCATGAATGATGAGTTCATCATTCATGGCATGAGTTCAGTTTCTCTCTCTGCCTCCCTCACAGAAGTGCCCTAACCACAGTGGTACAGAGCAGGACAATCTGTCCTTTCCAGACAGATGTGAATGGGATGGAGAAACCTTTCTGCCAGGAAGCTGAAACTTCAGGTGTGACTGCAGTCCCGACATCCCCACAGGGGACATCAGGGCAAATTCACATTATTTTGCAAAGGAAAACCACCTTTTTCAGAGAACTTCACCTGACAAAAGGGAAGTTCCACTCAGATCTTTTATTGCCCTTTCTGTGGAATTTTTATAACTCTTGAATTTGCATGTCACATGAAGTCACTGGACATTTTCCATAAACAAAACTTAATTTTACTGCCAAAAAGTAACTGAACGAATTACGTACAGCGCTTGTGCTAATGATATTTTTCAGTTGCTGAAACTTGTACTGTTGGCTTTCAGTGTCTTCTTTCACTGGGATAATGTTTTTTTTTTGCAATGCTATCTTGCATGCATTTATTGGAAAGGTTGTTGGTTTTCTGGGTTTTTTTAACACTGTGAACAAAAAAGCTGAACTTTTGTTTCCTCTAAGTTTTTGTTTCTTTTCTGTGAGGCAGGAGAGAGAAGGAAGAATAACTTGCTTTTTGAGAAGCGGGATGGTGAAGGGAGGGCTGTCCAACTGACTGTATTAACTATTTTCACAATCCTGATCTGATAACCTCTGTTAAGTATGTACAGTACAGTTTCATTTTTACAATTTTTACAATTTAAAAATTAGTTGTTTTCAAAATAGACGAAGCATGTAACAGGTTATGGTTGGAAGACAATACCATATTTTGATTCTGAAAGTAATTAAACTCAACTCACAAAACATAACATGAAGAAGAAACTTCCTAACGGTTAAATTCTGTAAATGAATTTGGGCACAAACAACCAGAGTTTTGCCATTGCTTTGTTTTCAAATTTTTACCTCATTCCCTAAAGTGTAAATGTATAAATTTGAGATTCAGAAGGAATTATTTCGAAAAATGCTAAGATCCATAGGTGACCTTACTTATTTTTCTCCATCCTTTTTATCGAAATACATCACTTCTCTCTTTTGAGTCAACTTGCCAAGGCTGGGTAGTGGCTTTTCGTCGGGTTTCTGCAGAAGTGTATTTTTCCCATGCTCTGTTTGTGGGCTGCAGAACCTCTCCGCCAGGCACAGGTTTTCATTAGATTCACCTTCCTGCAGTAAAACAGACTCCATGACATCCGATTTATTGGTCACCACATGTAGCCTGAAGACCGGTACCCTCCCTGTCTCGTTTTCATTACTGTCGAGACAACAACAGTTTATATATCATTGTCTGCATAGGATCCCCAATGGGTTGATCCCTGCATCTTCGGCTGCACCGCTGTCTGCCTATGGAGTCCCAAAAGGCTGGCTTGGTACTGCTTGTTTCGTCTCCTTGCCAAATTTAATACTGAAATATTTGGAAAACAACTATGACAGCATGTAATATACTAATTGTAGATCGTGCAGGGCAGTGTCTCATTCATTAATGTTGATGGATTTACCTGCCTCACGCTGGCAATAAAGAGGGATTTGCAAATATATATGAGAAAATAAAACCGTGGCTCCGGTGGAATCTCCTCATCTGGCTGAGACCAGTGTGTGATCTGGAAAATATTGCTGCTTTTCTCCACGTGCTGTGGGGACTGGTTTTGCCTCCTCACTAGCCACATTTCCAGAATTTCAGATATTTGCATCTCATAAGTTTAACACCTCTTCATATTAGATCTTGCCTGGAGACCGGAATTATATATACTCAGAAAGACAGAGTTTCAAAATCTGGTGTTACCTAATGGCAGAATGAAAGCAAATTTAGAAATTTGCCATGACAATAGAGAAGGCAATAACGGATGGGAGGGAGAGAGAAGACAGCAAAGCACATTCTCATGCCAGATTGAAAATAATCACTGCAGCTCATCCATAGAGAGGTTTTGTGTTAACTGTCCACGTGGTATAGTCTGTATTAGTAGGTATTCTGTAGCTCTGTATTTTAGAGTTGATATATGTGCGAAAATACTCTGTTAAGTCTTTTTCAGCTTTTCATTTTTTATGTCCTTGTTCAGTGAATCTTTCAGCTGGTTCCATAGGTAGCTAGGAACCAATCTGCAGTAAACAGTTTATTGTTGTGAGTAGACCATCATACAGTGGAGATTATACATTTGTGATCTTTGTTTTGCCACTTTAAAAGGTGTGAAGACAAAATAACCTGTGTGGCTCAGCTTGTAAGCTCTTTCTTCTCCTTTCTGAAAATACTCCTAAATCCATATATGAGCACGGTTAACTTTTCCTGTTAATGCTTTATACAGGATGCTGTTGATCAGTACTGCTCCACAGTAAGTTTTTCTTTGAGGCAGGTAGTTCTGCAGCTCTATCACCAAGCGGGCCTGGATTTGTTTGTTTTTTTCTCTTCTTCTTCTGCTGAAGGAAGAAAACAGAGTTTGGAAGGCTATTATTGTTCTTCTTGATCTAAATTTCTTTTGATTTCCCGTCTCGTGATGCTTAGTAGAAAAAACAAATGAAGAATTACCTGGGGAGGGAGAACGATGCATCAAAAGTCTGGAACTTGCTGCTAATGAGTAAACAAAAAAAAAAGTAGTGATGTTCTGGCTAGAAACCTACTTGAAACGCTTGTGAGAATGTAGGGTTGTGTCAGCTGTGGAAGTAAGCCCAGAGAAGCAGGAGCAGGAGGGAAGTTTCCCGGGGCGGGGGGGCAGTTCACACCGTGGTGTAGTGCATGAATTTGGAAGGTGGTTTTCCTGCTCTCCTCCTCTCCTCAGCAGGAGAGTTTCAGGTCTGGGCTCCTAAAATTGTGACGGACTGAGAAGGACAGGGAGCCAGTGGTTCAGTTCCCACTTCCCAGGTGAGAGGACTCTGTGCTGGATAATGCTTTTGTAGAAAGTCACGTATCACAAAAAGTGCCAGAGTCTTGTGTAACACTCCGTTAACCTGTTTTTATTATTTTTGTTATCTTCACAATGCTAACTTGTAAAAATAAAGAAGGAGGAGTGCAGCATTTCGTGGTGAGGGATAAAGATCTCCCTGTCACATATTGCTTTTCAGTTGTCATGGCACATAGCATAAGTCATCCCGTGTCAGAAAAAGGATTTGAAGAATGTCATCTGCTACAGTGCTGGGAACTTTTTTTTGTATTTTCATAGGCAGTTTCAGTTCCTTCATATTCTCTCAGACAAGGAATTCTCATGGGAGGGATTGTATTGAAACTTAACATTGTGACAGTAAAGCATGAAATGGAATTTTTTAGGGTGGAAATAGTTTTAAAAAGACCCTAATGGCAAAAGTAATCTAATTTAAATCCTTCAAAAAAGTACAGAAATACCCAAACGCACTAAAAAAAAGTCCCTGAAAATACGTATGTGTTTAAAAAGGAAGTGAGCGAGCAAGGCAAGGAATAGTAGATGTCAAAATACAGAAGCTGCTCAAAACAACTTGGGAATCCTTCAAATACTGCAATTTCAACTCGAGGGAAGCCACCAGAAAGGAGTAGATAGAGCATGGAAAATATGAAGTCCGTTGGCTAAGAAGGAATTCAGTGAGCTAACCAGAGTGCGGACCAGATTGGTACAGATAGGCGCTCGGAGGCGTTGTCAGAAGAGCGTGGGCAGGTTAGCTGTCTGCCTGCCCTTGTCTGCGTTCATCTGAAGTGTTAGGTGAGTAATGCCTTTGTAAATCTGGCACAAGAACATATCCTTTAAAATAGCTTAACTGAAGAAGTATATGCACGGAACGTGATTTCTGTGGAATAAAGAGAACAATTAATAAGGGCTGTGGGGTGCTTAGACATAAAGAATGGAAATGCAGGTCTTTAGCAGGCCCCTGAAAATGCGTGACCAGACCTGCTGCATCCTCCATGCAGTTGGCAGGTAGTAAGGTATAATATGTACTTAGGGGCAAAAGCAGCATTAATTAACAGATGTAACTCTTACGGAAATTGATAGACACAGATTTTAAGTCCTCATCCATATGAGAAGATTGTACAAGTTTAATCTGGTTTCAAGTGACGCAGCTTTTGGAGAAACCAGATGAAGAGCAGTTTCCTTGAAGAATTTTGACAAATTGCTTAATGCAAAGTGTACAGAACAGGAGGGATGTTTTTAGCCTGATGGTAGCCCAGAAGTAAAGGTCATAGCAATCTTTTGTTCTAGTTTAAGCAGTGTTTCATGTTAGTATCTTAAATCAAGTGTTTGGACTTGCAGAGCTCCTCAGAGATGCAGCAATGATCCTGGTTCCCCAGCTGAGCACAGGTTGGCTCCAGACGTAATAAAATGTAGCTGCATTTACAAATCCAATGATGGGCTAACAAAACTGGTTTTCCGGGCCATCTGTCATCAATATTTATGACAGATCTGTAATGGCGTCTTTAACAGAACATGTCTAACACAGGTAAGAAATGTGACCTCAAGATGCCTTACTGCATTCTTCCAGGAGAATCTCTGAGGTTTATTTCACAGTGCACGTGACATGCCAATTCCTTCATCCCATTAGGAAATGCAAATTTATATTATTGTGGAGGAATTACTCAAGAAGGAATATTGGCACTAATTTTCTCCCTTGAAGGTTCCTAAGGTCCTTTCCCTGAAATTTTATTGAGGAAGAAATTCAAGATTTACCTAAATTTGGGGTTCTTGTAGTTTGGTTAAAAAGGTTATTTGTAAGTAATGCATAGGCACTGTAGATACGTAGGCAACTTCAGACGAAAGTTTTGCAATTTTTGATGCTGAAGCTGCAAAGAAGAGTAGGTCTAAAAGAACTTAAGAGCAAGAAAGGAGCTTCAGAAAAGTCCATGAAGAGCAATCATCTTTAGAAAAGTCAGGTTTAAATCCTGCAATAAAGGCGATGGAAGAAGAAAGCGACATTGCTCTCCTTATTGCTTATGGTGGGACCAAGGTCTCCCATGCAGAAGACTTGGGTTTTTAACTGCAGCCTGATACAGGATAAGAAAACTCTAGAAACATCCTGAGACATGAAAAAGAAGGTTATTTTTCCTTTTTTTCTGTAAGTACCAGTAAGTCATTGTCTGGTACCTCATCTGTCAAGGCTTTAGGTCTTGAGGCAGGGTCTCTGAGGGAGAAAGAATAAATGGTCCCATCTCAGGCATTGGGTCAGAGCTGTCTGCTAAGAAGTGCCGCAGGAGTGATGGATTCAGGTGCCAGCTGCGAGGGACAGCAGGTCCCCAGTGCTGCATCTTTCAAAATCATCAGGAGCTTAATTTTGAGTTCCCTTCATGTCCTTTGGTCCCGCTAGCGCTGGAAGGGGTGATGGGGGCTGTGGCTCCTGGAGGACCAGAGTCAGTGCTCGCTGCCAGGTGGAAGGGCAGGGAAGGGGATGCTCAGCCCCTCGTCGGGTAGTGCCCTTTTCAGAGAAGTGGGACTTGCTTGTTTTCCACTCAAGTCAGGCTTGTTGCTGGGTTTCAGGGAATGTTTCAAAAAGGTTTTTGAGATAGGTTCACTTTGGCATGTGCCACAGGAACCACTCGTCGTCTTACTAATTTTAGTCACATGGCCTTGTGTGTGTGCTTGGGAATAATATAAACTATGAAAATAAATACTAGCAAATGTTGAACAAGGAGTGGAAGTAATCAAAGTATCTATTTGGTTCTATCCAGAAATTTCAGCAGGTACTATTGTGTTCAAAATCTGTCCTACTACTCAAGAAGATACAGACTGAAAGATAAAAAAGCCCAAAGCCCTGTTACACATTTTGGTAATGATTACCATGTAATGGACACCCAACAAAAATCAGGTGATTTATTGTAACACTATTATGTGTTGGTAATACTTCAGTCTTCACAGAGAACGATGGTGAGACTGAGTAGTAACTCTTGTGTGACTTTACAGGTGTTGGTTGCTTCGTACCAGGTAAGCCTAATGTGCATCAGGTTTATTTTAAATTACATTTCATTAAAACACATTTTTCTTCTTCTAAAGAAAAGTGATACGTGTTCACTAAGTAAGACTCACTGTTAATTTCGAAATAAAGATAGATTTGGAAAGCATTGGCAGGCTTTTACTTGCAGAAGATCCCACTAGGTGAGCACGGGCTGTGTATGCATTGCCAGAGGAAACCATCTCTGGCAGGAGAGCACGTCCACCTGACTCAGAGTTATCCTCTCTGGAGCAGACCAGCAGTGTCCACACGGCTAGCATCTGGCCCAGGTTTTCTCTGAGTCCCAAGTGGTTCTCCTAATTTGCCTTTTTTTTAGGCTTTTCATTTTAAAGTGCCCAAACTAGCATCATTTTAAAGGTGTATTGGGTTTCTGTGGCAAGGTTTTGGTAGCAGGGGTGGTTTGCAGGGGTGGCTTCTGATGAAAAGTTGCTAGAAGCTTCCCCTTGTCTGACAGAGCCAATACCAGCTGGCTCTAAGGCAGACCCGCCTCCGGCCAAGGCCGAGCCCATCAGCGATAGTGGTAGCGCCTCTGTGAGAAGATATTTAAGAAGGAAAAAAAAGTTGTGGGGCTCAGTAATGGCAGCTGGAGAGAGGAGCGAGAACATGCAAGAGAAACAGCCCTGCAGACCCCCAGGTCAGTGCAGAAGGAGGGGGAGGAGGTGCTCCAGGCGCCGGAGCAGAGATTCCCCTGCAGCCCGTGGGGAAGACCATGGTGAGGCAGGCTGTCCCCCTGCAGCCCAGGGAGGTCCACGGTGGAGCAGGTATCCACCTGCAGCCCGGGGAGGACCCCACGCCGGAGCAGGGGGATGCCCGAAGGAGGCTGTGGCCCCGAGGGAAGCCCGCGCTGGAGCAGGCTCCTGGAGGACCTGCCGATCTGTGGAGAGAGTAGCCCGCGCTGGAGCAGGTTTTCTGGTAGGACCTGTGACCCCGTGGGGGACCCACGCTGGAGCAGTCTGTGCCTGAAGGACTGCAGCCCGGGGAAGGGACCCACGCTGGAGCAGTTTGTGGATGACTGTCTCCCATGGGAGGGACCCCACTGTGGAGAAGTTCATGGAGGACTGTCTCCCGTGGGAAGGACCCCACGCTGGAGCAGGGGAAGAGTGTGATGAGTCCTGCCCCTGAGGAGGGTGAAGTGGCAGAGACAACGTGTGATGAACTGACCGTAACCCCCATTGCCCGTCCCCCTGCACCGCTGGGGGGGTAGGTAGAGAAAACTGGGAGTGGAGTTGAGCCGGGAAGAAGGGAGGGGTGGAGGGAAGGTGTTGTGAAATTTGGTTTTATTTCTCATTACCCTGCTCTGGTTGATTGGCAATAAATTAAGTTCATTTTCCCCGCCGAGTCTGTTTTGCCCGTGACGGTAACTGGTTAAGTGATCTCTCCCTGTCCTTATCTCGCCCCGGGAGCCCTTTGTTATATTTTCTCTCCCCTGTCCATCTGAGGGGGGGGAGTGATAGAATGGCTTTGGTGGGCACCTGGCGTCCAGCCAGGGTCAACCCACCACAAAAGGACAGGCAATATTTCCTGCTGTGTTACAGTTTTGGAAATCATTAACTGCGCCGACACTAACATTGGTGTAATACCTATTGGCAAATGCTGTGTGCTTATTTCAGATATGATGAGATAGCTTTCAGGTAGGATGACATAACTAACATGATGCTCCAGTTTTTCCCAAATTAGTGGGTTTGTCATTAATTTCAGTACCTTTTCCAATTCTCATACTCTGTTTATACAAGTCCTTCTGTTCTCGGTAGTTTTTTAGCAATTGACATAAAAAGTATATTGCCTGCTAAGGATTTTGCTGTATATTCCTCCTCCTATATTGCCTGTTGTTGCTCTGTGGAACTCAGTTTAAGTTTTGTGGCTGAGGTATCGTTGAACAAAGGCCACTTACTAAAAACTGCTGGTAGATTTTTTAAATAGAAAAGAAAATCTCTGGAGGATGTGAAAGCAATGAAGAATTCCCACGGACTTTATTGGAGACAGGAGTTCACCTTCAATGTTTTAATAGAGTTACTCTCAGAAGGTTACCCTTTTAAATTATTTAAAATGTTATGCCACATAGGTTTGAATTTATCTATTTCTAAGGGTTCTTTCATTAAAACCAAAAATGAAAACCCTTCAACCTGGGCTAAATACAATCCTGTAGCACACCCAGTGTGTCACAATAAGAAATAATTAAGTACCGAAGGAAGAGGATGGTTGTCACAGAGTCTGTAGTGGCACATCTGGCAGCGAATTAGCAATTCAAATTGTATCCACTGTGGGAAAAACCCACAATGTGGAAATAGTTCCCATTTTTCAATTCTATTATTTTCTATTATGTCTGTTAAATTCCACAGAGAGCAATTTGAAAGCAAGCTGATGCAAAACAGGAATGACACACGGTCAGGCTTTTGTTGCTTCACACGTTTCAGACGTGTAACATTTTGAGCCTGATCCTGCAATACCCTCTCACATGTGGGATTTTGGAGGGGGTGTTTCTGGTCTTTTGCCTCTTTGCCTCTTAGTACGTGAGGCCCAGTCTTTGGGACAGCCTGTGTGTAGACAGACCGGCCGCTGATGACGAGAGATGCTGCCAGTCACAGCTCAGAATTGGGCCCATGGGGAAGTTTTGTCTCTTTTACTACTGGAGAAGCAGACTTACACATAAGCCATTGTTACTAGTTTTCTGAAGTGGAAAAGTGGCAGATAACCGAACATATTAAATGCGTTCATAAAAGCAGCCTTTCAGGGGGTATTTGGCTTTTTTTTTTTTTTAATAGAAAACCTAGGTATCTTGCTGTTTGTAGCTCGTAGGAAAAAAGGCTGAGCACACCTGTTTACCATTTGATTGGGAAACACGGGAAGGCTAGCCATGTGTTCATAAAAGTGTCTTCAGGTGTGGGTGAGAGGAAAGGGAAGGCTGCCTTTGGAAGGCCGTAGGGTACTTCTGCATATCTGGAAGTGTCACGTGGGTTTGAAAGGTTTCAAGAGAAGGCAGAGTCAAAGCTCAGGTCCATAGAGGAGTTCATTTAGAATATTTTTATTTCTGACAAAGAAAGATTTTCTATAAGGACAGCGAAACAGCAATAGCTTGTTAGACAAAGAGTTTAGAATAACAAGCATTGGTTGGTTTAGGAAAATGAAATACCACAGATATTAATGAAACCTTAGTGTTTAGACTTACAAAGCCTGTCCGAGCTCCTAGAAAGTGCGAGCACAATGGAAGAGTTTTCTGGTTGTGCTGAGAGAAGTGGTACTGCGTAGTAAACGTCGAGATGTACGGAGCGACGGCAGCCAGAGGAAGCCTTTGGCTGGGAAGCAAGAGTTTTTTTCCTTGCCGTGCTGCAGGCGGTTCATCACCACCGTGCTGGTGAGTCCAGCCCGGGCAGGAGGCTGAGCGGCGTACCCATGTCAGAGATGATGATCTGCGGCTCAGCTCCAGCAGAAGCCCCCCGCGCCGAAACGCCAGCCCGGAACGAAACCCACGTCGTTCCCGGAGGGCAACTCGGTTGGTGGTTTGAAGGCGAGGGGGTGGTGAAACTGCTTGTCGTTTCCTGAGTGGCAGGGAGAGAAAGCGCTTAATTTCGAGGACCCTGGGAACAGAGCAAAAGCGTCTTCCTTGTCCCGCAGGGTCAGAAAACCAGGGCAATGCCCCGAGCAGAGACCGTCCCGCCGGCTGGAAGCAGTGGCTCTGTGGAAAGGCTCCCACTAACCTCCCGCTAGCACCAGCCGGCAGGACGGGGTCCTGCCATCATTTGTGCAGGGTGGGACTGAATCTTCCTTGCCAGCTATTGAAAGGAGGCTGTCGTTGGTTGTCCTTTGTTTTGTTTTTTTCTGCTCTGCTGCTGTACGGTCTGCGGACGTTTCCCAGCCTGGAAAGTTCTTCCTCTGGTCAGGATGCAGCAGGGATGCCCATGCGTGAAGATACCCATGAGCAGAACTGCCTGTGGAACCCAAACTGAGTATAGATACATGGTAATCTCATGAGCACCTTACTTCAATTAAAATAGCATGTATGCAGTTTATTGAAGTCAGGTGTCTTGGTGGATTTACAGTGCTTATCTCCATACAAGTTCCCATGAAGTGTATTGGATCCATTACAGATATGTGGAAAACTCCCTGCAAAAGCAAGATAACTAAATGTGACAGGCGAGAGCTGCCTCACCAAGTTCCACCTGTTGCAATAAATAGAGTTGCCTGAAGACTTTGAAAAAGTTGCTTTTGAATGTTAAGAATATAATCAGATACCGCAGTCCTTTCCCACCATCCGTTACCTCCCAATCATCCTGCTAGTGATAGGATGTAAATCAAACATTGAAATATTTAATGTCTCAGACAAGACATTTTAGAGCAGTAAGCAGTATCAGCATCCTGGAACAAAAAGAAAGAAAAAAAAGAGAGAGACATGGTGAATAAATGTCAGTCTTTCTCTGAAAATTTATCACCCAAATTATTTTCCTCTAAGGTGCAAGGCTGTGAGATGTCTTTCACTTACTATTGTCATTTTTTCTTTCTGTGGGCATTTTTAGCTACACCTAGTTTATGCTTATTACAGTCAGTGCAGTTGATTTATGGGCAGAGGCTCCATTCACAGATGGGTGTGGGTAGAGCTGAGGTTTTTTGGTGTACAGCTATGGGATTGTTACTGTGCATTTCACAGATGACAAACGTACAGCGAACTGATCATCCTCGAAGGATCCAAGTTCAAATAAGAATTAGAAAACCACCTGGCAGTTTCTAGTAAGGTGATGCTGTTCTCCATCGCTTCTCATATCTCAGGTCTAGCACCCTCTTTCCTGCTGTCATTAAAGCAGTGAAATCCCCTAGCTACCAGCTGTCAGCAAAAAAACCTATGATCTGTCTTTCTTTGGGGTCTCCTTTGGCGTTGGAGGAGCGACCTCACGGCGGGCTGCGTCGGCGCGGGACCCGGGGCACAGAGACCCCAACCCGCAGGTGCCCGCTCGCCGCGCCGCATCGCGCTCGGGTCCCGGGTGCCGTCTCTGCCGGGGCAGAGGGTCAGGGGCTACGCCTGCTCACGGTGCCGCGTTCGCGGGGGTTATCACCTGAAAAGTTCACTTTGGCTAGCTCGTGTGCACGTTTGACCGAAGGGCGTCTCTCCCCAGCAGGGTGAAATGAGGGCTGCTGGCTTCGTGCGCCTGTAGCTCTCCGTGCTGCCATTATTATTTGGACAAGTTGGGTGTGCAGAAACGTACAGATCACACATCTCTAATTAATATCCTTTGTAAGCCAGCCTACTGTCATTCATCTGCCAACCTGCAGAGCTTGAAAATTTAGGTCAAATATATCCATGGAATAAAATTCATGGTTTGAGAATTTAAAAATGAGAAGAATAGATTCATTGTTTTGAGAATTTAACAAACCCCAGTAATTAGTACTAGTGTTTCCGTAATGCAAAATCGTAATTGCAATTGCAGTTGGTGAATTTAACATGTATATCGGCCCTTCTTCTCTGTTTACTCCCTGCCATCCACGAATCATGTTTCTCTGGGGAGGAGGTTTTTAAAATAGCGCTTAGGTACCCAGTTCAGACTTTGAATACTTGTCTAAAAATACCGTATTTTCCACTTCCTCATGTAATAAATAGGACAGCAATTACATCAGTTCTGATTTATCACTAAATTGTTAGTGTGTGTCTTAAAGGAAATAAGAATCAGAGCAAAGCCTATAAAATTTGGCAGCTTATCAGTCACAGGGGAAAGGGCAAGTGAAGATTGTTCATGTGATACAAGAACTAGCAAAAGCATTCAAATGTTGTCATCATTACTATCACAAACTCACTTCTCTTGTTCCCACAGCCATCTCCTGTTGTTTCCTTTCAGGTTTTAAGGGCTTCAGGGAGTGTATCTGGGAAGATTCTACCTCATTATTGGTGCTACTGCAATCAATAATATCATTCCGAAATACGTGATTTTGAAGTCTACCTGTATTGGCTAAACTTTTAAGATTATTGATGCAAAGCGATATCAATTAGTATATTGTGTTATTTACAACAATTCTACTGTGCAAATATCCAGTATGAGATTTATAAACATTATTAAGGGGAAGAAGGTGATTTTTGGCAGTAGGATTTTGATACTAATGTTAGTATCATCAGTTAATTGCAGCAAGCCTTTATTTTGGATATTTGCTATTGTTTGTTTCTTTCCAGAGGTGGATTGAAGGAGTCGGACCCTGAAGGTAACGGGAAACATCCTGTCCATAATTTTCAGGTAGAAATACAAAGACCAGACCTTCTACTCTTAAAAATATTGCCGTATCACTAAGTAGTATTCTCTCCTTTTGTGGCAGAGAAATAGAAAAACAACTCCAAACACGTAGCAAAACTTTTGAAAATTATCTGTTTTTGGGGGAAACCTGTTACTGCTTCCAGGTGCCTGAAAACTGAGGGAGAAAAACGTAAGTTTTCCCATTCTTCCACTGCTGCTCTGTGATCTTTCTAGCTAATAGAGAGATAGTGTTCTTAGAAAATCTGGGATAAGGAACTGCAACAGTCGGTCAGTAATTGTAAACCCTCTAAATATGTTAGCTTCCACTCCTCATGGAAAAGAAAAGAAATAAAAAAAACTAGTATCTTCTGAGATCATGAGAACGATGCTTTGCCTGATGAACTGTTAAGTGGCAGGTGACCATACTTGTTCATGTTTTTTGGATTTCATTTCACTTCTGTAAAATTTTGTCTTTCTCATTGGTGCAAGTGAAGGAAGATCTTAACAAAGCTTCGTGTTGTTTTTACTACACTGCAGCTTTTCTGCACAGACCTAAGTCACCTTAATTCCTATTGAATTAAAAATAAAAGCCAGTGGGAACCGTCAGCTTCACAGCCTATCTCCAGATCAAGGCATTTTGAAAGAGTGATGAAAATTTTAGTAGAAGTGATAGGGAAACCAGAAATTACTTAGAAAATGGATTATATATTCTCTGAAAAGATTTTAAATCTCTCTAAGCTTACTGGAGTTTTTGTCCTTAAGCAAATATTTAGGCCAGTGATATCTGATGCAGGAAGGCACGTACTGATGATGTTTCTTATGCCACAGATAATTTAATACAAATGAATGAAGATATATGGAAAGTAAAATGCTATTAAATCAGTAATTTTCCAATCTGGGTGTAAAAGCTATTCTCCTTGCACGTGAACTTAAAAAAGAGAAGGAAATCATAAGTTGTCAGTCTTCCAACAGAGGCAAGACCTTGAGATTTCCTCCCTGTGCTTTCTAATTTCCAGGTGAGAGGGATAAGCTAGCACACACTTTTTTTAAGGGGGAGGGGGAACCCCTGACTCAAAAATAGAAAGGACCATAACCTGAAAGAGTCTTCTTTGAAATCATTAAGGTATACGTCTCCTTCAGTTTACTGCTTCTGTATGAGTAATTGCCTTTGTGTGCCGATGCAATTTCATCTGACCTGTATGTCCTTCCTGAGGCATAGGAGGGGTTTGTGGCTTTCATTTGGTAGAGTTGGGCACAGCCTGGTGGGCTTCTGTAGCAAGCTGAAAGTTCTTGGTGAAATAAAGGGCTCAGAGAAGAACAGTTTCTGGATTGTTTGACTGAAACTGTTCTACAAAGTGGATATACTGTATTAATGAGTTAGCAGTTTTTTACAGTGGCAGGTCATCTCTAGTAATTCAAGACATTTGAATATAAACGTGAGATTGCTCCTCCCTCTTTTTTCCAGATATTTAATTCTATCTTCTTTACTTCAAATTCAACAGTATATTAATGTTCAATCCCCTCCTTACTTTTCTTTATTATTTAGATGAATGGGGTGTATTCATTGGAAGATGAGATTCTTAGATCCAAAGGCAGAGGCAGGAGATGCTTTCCTGCCTTTATTGCATGGAGCTAGACACTCAGCTGAGATAAACAGGGTGGTCACAGGCTCCATAGAAGAGGAAAGACTGCACCAATGGCAGGTAGAGCCTCACTCAGCACTTGCCACCAGGTAATGACATACGGTGCGAGCATGTGCTACATTTGCTCATTAAACTCAAGTTGCAGTAGTGTAGTTGACTTGAGACAGATAAGATGGTGATGCTACTGTATCTCACTTGGACATTCCAAGTATGATTTTCACCTTTGCCGAACTGCCTGCTTATACACTGGTACCTGTTACAGCTGCAGTGGATGATGAGTCTGTATTTAGCCAGCGGAGATAACAAAAGCGAGAAATTTAAAATGGGAATGCACACTTTAAAAAAAAAAACCTGCTTTAGAACCAGAGTCTTTG
>VYZV01015879.1:63916-135826 GCA_013401275.1 Pandion haliaetus | reverse complement strand
GTCTTTGGGATTTTTGAAAAGTTCAATCAACAAAAAACAGTGAGCTACCAGAGGAAAAGAGGTCCCTCTGAACAGATTGATTCCATGTCACAGTGTGCGTTGTCTCAAACAAAAAACCAGGCTGAACCTCTTGCAGATTAACATCATTATGGACGAACCCATTCCCTAAATACAGCACTAAATTAATGTGAGGCTACTCACTAGGACTTGGAGTGTTCTTGATTTAGCCAAGTGCTAGTCTCTGATCTTTCAAAAATATAATTCTGCCTTTTGTTAAAACAGGTGCACTTTTCACAGGGTGATGCTAAACCTTCGGGAAGGAACCATTCCTTAATGGGAAGTAAGAGGCACACTGGATTTTCTCTCCAGTGGCTGTAGGCAGCCTATCAGTTACTTTATTCCTAGAAAGGACAGAACCGTAGTTTGACGGGTTTTATAGTAGGGGTTAGTTCTTGCTCTCTAACCAGCCATGAACATTACGGAGTCATCAGTGTAGGTGTAAGTCACGGGAGCGCAACCCTCTTTGCCCTTGACCAAAGCATATTTACATAAAAACTGGAAAAGTCCTGCTAAAACGTAATCCACATGTTCTGCTGTAATTTAAAATGTGATCATAGTCATTACTGTTTCTAACAGTTATAAAAGATGAAAAACTTGGGCATAAAATTTATACTCTTTAGTATTAGCAATGCTAGTTCACTATGCGTTACTTGAAAATGGCATACTTTGTTTGAAGGTAGTGGTTTTACCCAGAACTGAAAATCTCCAGTGTTCAGGGGCTGTGAATTTATCAAGGCTGTGCTTAAAAAATTACAGTTATTATTGCCTCTTCTCTCTTTCTTCATGGAGATCCATTTTGCAGTGCAATTTGTGGAGCACTAGTAACAAGCAGTGCATAGGTAGGAGTGAAAGAGTTCTTACGAAGTCATGAACTGTGGCACTTTCCTCCAAGTTTCACAAGCCTGAATCCAAGGTGTAATACTTAAAAAAAATCCAGGTTTTGGCCTCCAGCATGGTCTTCTGTGATATTCCACAGTAGCTGCGTTGCATGGAGCTGGGGGATTACAGGGTTGCAACCCTTTAGGATCACGAGAGTTGACACTAATCCCTACGTACCAAAATCCACTTTAGGTCTCTGAGTGAAAAACAGACACCTCCCATCGATTCACCACAGATGCACCTATTGCTCAAAAAATTTGTTTTCTAAGGAAAAGCAGGAGACCTTTTTCACATTTATGCACAAAGAAATCTTTTGCCTTGTTAGAGCTGGGGAAAAACCAGGAAGGGGCATAACTAAGGTGAAAACCAGTCTAGGTAAAACCAGACGCATATCCTAGATAAAGGAAGCTCTTTCCTTGTGGAAAGCATAATGATAAGGGCTTTCAAGAACTTGGATACTTTGACGTCCAAAGAACCATTTTCACTTGCACTAGTTGATGATAATATGAAGAGGCAAGCTAATGAGATCCCATCAGTGGGATCTTGGCTTGACAGAAGTAAAATAGTAACAGCTGGTCTGGCTGGAGAACCTCTTTCATGTCTACCAATAATATTTCAATATACATTTCTTCCTGAATATTGGTATTTACCTTGCATTGTCATGAACAAGAACTACTGACTGTTGTTACCATGTTATCCTTTTGGTTGAAAAGAGGGTGCTGACTGTTGCTATGTGATAACACATCTAGACTGAAGTATGTAAGGTGAATCCTATAGGCTAAGTACTAATCCATCTCTGTCATCTGAGAATCATTTGCCCTTTTGCTGTGCAAGGGCAGCTGGTCTTTTCCCCGCTTGTTTTCACTGGGGGAGAAAGTTTACTGCAGTTTCCTGGACCATTCAGGTCAGTTCCAGGATCAATAAGGCTTATTATTAGAGGATCCAAGATCAATAGGGAGGGTGATTATTACAAGTGTTATAGAAAAGGAAGCAATGAGGTCAAAAGGCAGAGCACAGGGGTGGTTGGGAAGAAGGGACAATGAGGGTGTTACTTACCCACTGATGTTGTTATGAAACTTACTGTCAAATGGCAGACTAAGACGGAGACCGGGCTTTTATTGCTCTTACAGCTTCTTTAGGCCAAAGGGGGAGGAAATAGGCTGGTACTTTTGTGGGTGGTATTGTGCAGCGTTGTGTGTAGCGTGCAGGTGGTGCCCCATCTCTGGTGCCCCAAGAACGGTAAGTGGTTGCTCTTCTCGGTGAGCATAGGGCCTCTGCAAGGAAGAGCTTTCACCCTGATGGGATTTTTCTTCATCAAGTTGATTTCCTTTTGAGGAAAGAGACCTTTTTTTTTTTTTTTCCCAGTGGTAGATGAGCCACTGATGGACAGACCTCTTCCAGGGCTCTTTCTTTACAAGGTTTGGGTCTGGTGCGATTCCCCAACCGAGAGGCTCAGAGAAACACAGGCAAAACGAATGTGCAGAAGTTGGAGGAAAGGAACTGAAACTTCTTGGTAAGGTCTTTTCCGCAGTGACTGTAGGAGCTGATTGCCACAAGAGGGTGCTTGCAAGCTCAGCATTGGCCGTGTCTCTTCAGAGACCTCCACAGTGAAAATGCGCCGGGGCCTTTACAGTGCTCTTTATAGAAGAGGCAGATTAGATACAACGATAGATTATGACAGAGTAGAAGGTTGTACGTTTATCTGTTAGCCAGTGTCAAATTGAAATTTATTGCTTACAAAGATTTTGTGAGTCATTACTTTTGGAGAGGTGTCCTGAAAAAGACGTATGCATTCAAACGCTCTCTTTAGCCTCTTGCAACAGATGTAAGCTACGGTCAGTCTGTTTCTGAGAGAACATAACAGAAAGGAAAATGTACCTATTAAACACATAGAAAAGAGTTGAATCATACGCCTTAATGCCAAAGGGAGTACTTTTTGACACAGTTACGTCAGTCCACAAAATGCATTTCACATGGCTTCTGAATGTACTACAAAATATGTTTTTAAAATGCTGCAGACTCTCCCTTTTATCTTAAATGTGTGTGAACATATGTATGTATTTAGAGACCAGGAGAGAAGGTAACAGTAGTGTCTGTCGAGCCCAGGACTTGGACTTCAGCTCTAAACTGGTTTCCGAATGTTCCTAAAGGTCTTACGTGGTGAGAGAGTGCACTGGATCCAAGTCACATCAGGTTTGGGTTATGCTGTTATATGATCCACCTTTGACTGTTGTTTTGTTTTAGCTTTTAGGGGTTTTGCCTTTCTGGAAAAAAAAAAACAAAAAACACCTCAAAATGCTTCAATGGTATAATTGATAGGAAGACTATTACTGTAACATCGGATTTTGAAGTAATCTGGCAATTGAGAAATTCTCCAAAATGTTTTCCATATAATTATTTCCACAAAAGGTGCAGTTTGAGCCTTGTTACAAACTCTTCCTTTCAGCAGTTCCCAAACCCACTGCTGCTTCGTACAGCAATTGGCTGGAGCAGCAGGAGCTCCCGGCCTCATGTTCACAGGAGGAAGCAGTCAGCGCTTCGCTGTTTTAAATCTATCGCTAGCTGGAAACACCTGTTCCAAGCAAAGCATAATAATACGCTGTTCACTTAAGGCTCTGGAAATACCTTATCCTTGTTCACAGGATGGTTTACAGCCCTTGGAAGCCTTGCTGAGCATTGCATAGCAAGCCAGTGAAAGACAAAGAAATGAACTTAAAATCAGCTCACCGTTTGCTGGGGCAGGATCCCGATGTTGGTGGGAGTCTGTCACGTTGCCTCCCCCAGCTCTCTTAAGTGCAGACATGGGATTTGTGGTAGAAATGCCTTCAGGGTTTACATCAGGATCCCCCCATTAAAATCCAGTACATAATTTACATTCTTTTCTGAAGTCAGACCTCTCACTTCTTTAAATATCTCTTCCCTTACTTTTAAGCCAGAGTGACCTGCATCTAGCACAGATATCAAAAAACAGGCATAGCAAAGAGGGATATATAAATTTGGCTGCCATGTATCATGTGTTATTACTGTCAACACTATCAAAACTTAGCACTAACATTTGACAGTATTAACACTGATTAGTATGTGCTATACAAACAGGAAAGCTAGGATTAGTAAGGCTGCATTATTTGTCAGGGATCATCACTATTTAGTAGTTGTACCTAACATGACAGTCTAATAAACTGAAAATGTGAAACTTAACCTGATAAAAATTGTGTTATTTCCCCTACCACCTTCCCACAGTATTTTCTGTCCTTTACAGCCAGGCACCCCATAAACAGAACACAGAACCCTTCCCCGACAATGGAATCCTGGGCTGATTTGCCATGTTACTGAATCCTGAGATAGCATCCTTTTAATGTATGGATAATGATGACAAGCTCGACTAGGTGACCCGTCAGTTCATTTTAAGTATGTGTTATTTTTATTAAACGGTATTTCCTTAAACTTTCCTTACATATTCCTGTTCTAAAGTTATACCTTGTTCACTTCTGTTGTGACCAGAGATATCACATACATTGCAAAGCTTAATTTTGGACTGATTGGACTACATCAAATGTCACTTCTGTTTTCAGTTGTTGGGAAACGATCCCAGATTCCTCTCTTTCCATATAAGCTTCTTCATTCTGTATATTGCTTTGTTGCACAACAGTCTGCTGTCACTAGCAAAGGCACTTACTTCTTCTACCTGATGAAACTTCAGATGAGTGCACTCCTAATAAAGTCTTACCAGCTGTCACTGCAAAATGATACGTTATTTTAACAAAATTGATCTTGAGCATGAATGTGTATACCTGCTAACATCCTGAGCACATATTTTTAAAAATATATACCTATATTGCAATGGAATTGCATTAAATTTCCTAACTCGAGCACCTCAACATTAAAATATGCCTGAGTCAGTTGTAGCTGCTACTAGCTCTTGTTCACATGTTCAGGTCTTCAGTTCTTTGTTTCAAGCCGAGGTTCAGAGAGGAAAGAACAATAAAAGATTTTTCCTGTGATAAGTCCAGTTGCTGCTGTTTTTAGAAGGATCACCTAGTGTCATCTTAACTTGTAGTAAAATGGCTGGCAATGCAGCCCAGGCCTCCTGCAACTCAGTCAATGCAGTGTCCCTCTGCTCGTGGTTTTTTGCAGGGCTGTTCCCACTGCTAGATATAATTAATCCTGAGTGCCCTCTGCTTCTGGCCTCCTTCTGCAGCGAAAAGGGCGGCCAAGAGGACGTGATACAGCGAGGAACAGAGTGGCCCTTTTCTCTGGTGGGTGGTCGGGAGAGGAGGTGCCAGCGAGCATTGGCTGTGGGTCAGGCTATGCAGTCAAAAAAAAGGTCTGTCGTACTTCAGCAGCCCTCCAGCCCTTTGGACACGGTGTGATTTGGGGGGAGGCACGTGCGGGAGATGCTGTGGGTGAGAGAGGAGCTGCCTTCTGCGGCTCCTGGAGCATCCCTGGGGGGACGGGGCGTGATGAAGGGCTCCTGAGCCCTTCTGACTCTTCGGTCGTCCTCTCCACCCAGCTTTGGCCAAGGGAGCCCGTCTCTCAGTATTGCCATATGATAAAAAAATCTGTTTCCTATATATCCCGCCTACTGGATATCTCTGGCTACATGGCGCGTGTTTATTTGCCCTGTGTGTCCCTTCTGGCCCCTGGCGGTAGCTTCCCGAGCTTTCTGCCAGCTACTTACATCACTAGTGACGCTGAAACCGATTCGGACAACGTACTTGTTAGTACATAAGGAAAGTCACACTAATTTTATTACCTTTTCTTGATGGCTGATTTATTACACAAGTGGTCCTGGTTTTCTTTGTTGTGTAACGCGAGCTTTTGCAGGCAGAGTAAAATGGACTTCCCTGGACCTATCTTTAGAGGTGATTGCGGAGATTTGGATTAGAATGGATTAAGTAAGGACTTCTGCAGAGATGATACATACACTAAGCTATACCTTTACTTAAAGACATGTGGCCTCACTGGTACAAGAGGTGTTTACGAAATAAGAGAAGTCGAACACGTCCCACAAAATATGGGGGGGGAGAAGACGGGGGGTTGTCATCTGCATGCCCACGGACTGGCCCATGTTTTTAGCTAGCAGAGTGCAATTCCCGCGGCGAAACGAATCTGTGAGCGCTCGTAACGCTGTGAAGCGAAGATGGCATTTTGTGCCTTCAGTATTGAGGCGCTGGAAGGGGCAGTGCCATTTCAGCTTGCTTTTGGATACAGGATGGTGGTGCTTCAGGCGACTGTGCTCCTCTGTAGAGGAGGCAAAGAGGTTTTGGCACACCGCTGCTCTGTCCCTGCTCAAATACTCTTTTGCACTTGTCTGATCGCTTCCCCCGGCAAAATCAGCATCTCCCCCTTGCCCTCCTCCCAGGCACGCAGGGTTTTGTCCAAGCAACAGTCAGACAAAATTAATCTAAATTCCCAGTTCTTTTTTTGTCGCTTTCCCAATATAAATTTGTATGTGACTAAGCTGTTGCAGCCCTTTCTCTAAAAGGTCAGCCTAAATTATTTGGTGCAGATAACATTAAAGCTTATGTGCTTGATGGATTTCTGTAGCACATAAACACCACTTTTCATGGGACTGATGACCTGAATAATTACCTCATCTCAGTCACTGTTGATCTAATCAGCTAAACCAATTATAATATAAGCTGAAGCCATTTATGGAAGTTTCTCAGATTGCTTTATGCAGACTGGAAGGTTTTGTGCTTTATACACAAACTAGTATATAGCAGGCAGTGATGCTCAGCACTAAATTTTGCTCTTTTTTAATACAATATAAATTTAGAAACCCTGTTAACCCAAGTTTCACAGAGTTGCAGAGTTTTTAGTGGAGATCACAGTTTCCTTCAAATAATTTTGGGAGATTTATTTTGAAATACTTGACGTGGTTTATTTTGATTTTTTTTTGCTTTGTATGTGAATTGCATTGTAGTGAGTTATATATAGTTCTAATAGTGAGTTACATAGAACACAAAATATTAAATGTATGAATTATTATTTTAGTAAATCAACAAGAAAAAGTTTAAACACAGCTTTGTATTCCTTTATGTTATATTGGTCTTCCATTTCTATTACTTATGATATTTTTTGTGTAATATGCGTTTAACTTACTTAGACATAATTCTCATAGTTGTCCCTGCATGTGATTATGGATTACAATGAATCGTTATCTCATTTAATTCAATTGCATGCAGTTTTAATCATTGCTGTTAAACCAACCTTGCAGAATTGTCATTAATACTTACAGATGCGTGCAACGCAAACTGGACAGTTGTTTATCATGATGCTTATGAAAAGCAATGGGTAATGTCAGTTTAGTCTTTTGCAAGCTCCATTTTTGTCTGGGATAATAGGCAAAAAACTTTAATACGCTGTTTTCATTCTCAACATCTTGGCAGAAAATAAGTTACCTGAAGAGATCTTTTTAAAAGCTAAAATAATTGCATGCTGTATGTGATTTGCTCTGCTGTTCAGCTTGAGTTAGTTATTGATCCTCTAGTATTTCTTGTGATCTCTATTATCTGTAACGATCTAGTGTACAAATAGCCTTATGTCTGTAATTTTGTCATAACATCTGATTTATAAAATCGCCTCCTGAGATTTCCATGACCTCACTTAATCAGATGCATTGTTACGTCATTAGCCAACACAGCTGAGCAAAGAGGAGTTTAGTTTTATAGCGGCAGCATTATTCCAGGTTTACATGAAATCAAAGGCACATGAAGAAATAACAGTTTAAAAGGAATCAAGAGTTTCCCAAGACTATTTTACTCTATTTCAAACATGCAAATTTCAAGTTTATCCTTTGGTAGGGAATTTTAATACAATACTTTTAGTCTGATTATAGAAGAGCACTGTGAAACTCTTGACAATTTGTAGACACCGCTTGAGGAAGATGTTGCTACCTCTTATTAACTTCAGGTAGTTACACGCCTGAAATGTCCATTTAAGTACACTGGGATGAAATTAAGAAAATTAGTTATACTTTATTTAGATACTTTGTTTAGAATATACAGAAAATAAGTAATTTATCCTAGACTGACTGTTTTGCCGTATATTCTAAATAAAGTATTGTGAGTCTTGCTGTGCCACTTCAAAACAAAGGGGGATCTTTCAAAACTGTTCTGGTTATGTAAAAATAAGCTATGTCATATGCTATAGAAAAACTGTGGGGAAGCTCTGTGAAATGCCAAATATTCCACAGAGGAAAGACAGAGCCCTCAACACCTGGCAGTATTATGGCTTCTACCTGGAAAAAAACCTGTTACTGAGCTGAATTTCAAACCCCTCCCCCCGTTATGTGGAAAAATCTGCAGTAAATGTTAATGTAGTTGATGTGATGGATGACCCATGTTTTCTTGTTTGTCAGGCAGAGTCTGTATGTGATATTTGAAAAATGAAATAGGATCTGTTGCAGAACTCAGAGAAGCCAGGAGACCCGGTCTCCTGTAATGAAGAAATCCCTTTTCCTACAGTCCAAGGGCATCAGTGCCATTTGATGTTTAAGGTCTCTTCTGTGCAGAGGATCAAAGCAGATTTTTTTTTTTTTTTGCCTGTTCTGTTTCACTGGGCTGGGAGAACCAGATGGGCAGCAGCCCTGGCCACGGATCAGGAGAGAGCAGGTCTTAGCTAACACAACAGTCCCTGAAAAGCAGGGATACTGTGCTTGCATGCTGTGGTGTACGTAGAGTTATTCCTTCTAACAATTGATTCTTATTAGATATTAATGGGAACAGTTTGAGTTGTTATCATGATTTAAAGTGGTGGTTAAGGCCATAAGGGGAAGCGAGGGAAAGGGATGCAGTTGAAGGAGAAGGGTTGAAATCTTGGGGAGAGTACATGCATTTAAGATTTACCAATCTTCCTTCTCCTAAAACTTTCACATATAGTGAATATGTCTGAGAACTGATCTTACTGACAAAACAATAGTAAGATTCAATTTTTTTTTTTTTTTCTTTCCCACATACACTGGCCACAATTGCAATATGACCCTTCATATGAGGAGCAGAATAACTGATGCCTTGGTAGAACACTAATGAGATGAAATGTTATCTCTTTTCTGAGGATAACCAGATTAATCAGGTTCAGAATATTCTCACTAAAATTCATTTGCACTGCTTTACTTTTATCTTTTAAAAAAACATTAACCACACAGCTGTATTTTCCTGAAGACTGCTGTGATACAAGCTACTCTTTTACCAGTCGCTTCAAAAAGCAGTTTGCTGAAGGCAATTCCGCAACAGTTATATTTATTAATTGAGATTGTTGAAAGATTTTGTAATATATTGTGCCTGTGGATAATAGTATTTATTGGTACATGGAGTTAAAGAATGCAGACTAATAACTCATGTTGCGACTGATTGATTGTGCGTCCTGGCTAATCTGCTTGTACTAACTTTCGGCAAGCAGAATACAGGCAGGGCCAGAAATGGATGCAAAGAGAAAAAAAAAAAAAAGGCAACTTGAAACCACAAATTATCATGGTATTATTGGGAAATAACCGTGGTATTATTGGGAAATAACCGTTGAATCCAGGGGTGTGTTGCAATTTTCATTCTAAAGCTGTAGCCTCCTGCACCTCATTTCAGTATCTGATGCATTTGGAAGAGTTATGCAGAGGCAAGCAGTCCCTCGGCGAGAGGCTGTTCTCACCCACCTCCTATGAAACACGTAACCGGTGAGGGTAACCAGAGAGCACTTGCATCAGCTTTACAGCCCCGGATGGTATCGGAAACCCTATGGCGGTGAAAAAGCTTGGGTTTATGTCCTCGTGCGCTTGCTCGTTTTGCTTCTTAGCCAGGGAGTGCTGGGCATGCTCCGTCAGATACCAGGTTCTCGCGCTCTTATCTGTCCCACTTCAGATTCATACAACCGTCCTTCAAAAATCATTTTCCATGCTTCTGCATCATGTAATCCCTCAGAAAGCTCCCACTCTCTGTTGCCTTTCCTTATCCTTAAGCAAGCAGTCTTTGATAGCATCTTTGGAAAACAAACTTCAGAAAATGTTGATACCTAAGTAATCCTTCTAGTCTGTAAACTCTGAACGGTGAAGGAGGTTGGCTGATTTTGAAATCATTTGTGTCTCATGTCTGCTGAAATCGGAATGCCAGTGTGTGTTAGATCCTATCTGATAGAGATACCCACTAAAAATAGGACAGAAGTCCCTAAATACTGTAATGCAAAAGCCTATCGCAAAAAAGAGCTAATGTTTGTTGTTTGTTTTACTGTTTTACAGTTTGTTTTTCTTTTAAAGAGAGCAAAAAATGACCTTTTTTTTTTGTTTTTAAGCATCTGGTAAATATTTTTAGAATACAAAAATGTCCTGTGAAAATATCCTTCAGATACTGAGTGCAACAGTTTTTCCATTAGAGATAACTACTTTGAGTTACTCTTAAGGCTTTTGGAAAATACTGCACTCTTCAAACATGCCAATTTTTTCAGTGAACAATAGGATCCCCCTTCTTGCTGTCAAGAATTTTAGGTCTCCAAACTATTGTATACTTAGTTTTCTGCTGTCATTAGTAACTGACATTTTACTGAATGACTAGGTGATGTGTTAAATCTGCTGCATTTTTTGAGTTGTAAAGACCTATATCCTGAGCATCAGGTGAAAAATGAAATTTTTAAAGAACTAAAATGATGCTCAAGTCCTTACCAAGTGGACACTGACACGATTTTTTTTTAAAGCTAAGAATGATTACATTGTATTAAAACTTGGATTAACCTGAACAATCCCACCAGGAGAGTACGTATGTTTTAGTGAATATTATTTCAGGTCATACTTACATATATATTTATATATATGCCTTTAAGCAGAATTCTCTGTACAATTTCAATAGAATGGTTTGAAGTACTACAGGTTCTTCACAAGGAAATGGAGATGCTCTTCATAAAGCAGTGGTGGGTGTGGCTTCACCCTGAGGACAAGAGTGAATTGAGAATAAAAGAAATCTGAGTCATAATTTTATCAAAAGATGTAATTGAGAAATACCCCACATAGCCTGTGGGCATCCCAAAGAGTTGGCATTGCCTGTGTATCTCAGTGAAGCTGTTTGCCACCTAAGCCAAAAGGACTATCTGGAATAACAAAGAAACAGGACACTGGAACATTAACTAAGTAGTTAGAATGGCAATAAATCAGAAGCCACAGTTGTTGTCATTTGGCGAACATCTCTGTCTCGGTAGTGTCCATGGGGAAAAGAAATAAAGAGGATGTTTAGGCAAGAGCCGCTTAGAAAGATGGTGGAGAAGTCAGGGTGGGCCATTCTGTTTTCATGACTGGGTCCTCCTTCTTGCTAGTCTTCTGTAGTTAGGAACTTGCAGCATGTCCGTGTGAGTGCGTTTTAGGCAGGCAGGCTTACCAGAGAGACTGGGATTTGTGTCTCTGCCCTTATCTTTTCCACGGTCAGATGCTGATGCTGAGCTCAAGAAAACCGAGTTGTGCGTTGGCAGTGAAGAGGGAGTGCAGGGAGCACTGATCTATCTGCACCTGCCCTCCTCTACACCCCCTAGCCTCCTGCACATGAACACGGGGCTGCCCAAGTAATCCTGAAGACTGGAGATAATGTTTTTAATCCTAGTGATCAAGTGAGCAGCCAGGATTAAGTACTGTAGTTCCTTTTAATTAATGGCAAGTGTGTTTTGCTGTATTTTAGGGAAGCTGTCAGTTTGCCGCTGTGGAGTGAAATGCTGTCTGGGTACCAAGAGGAGATATAACGTTTACCTCCTGGCTTGGCTTCCTCCTGGAATTTTTACAGCTTCCAGCTGCCATAAAGCACATTAAACAGGAACTCTAAAAGCAATTTCATTTTATTTATGATTATAAAAAAGGTCTAGTTCTAATGGGAAACCTGAAGTATTTAAAGGTAGCAACAGGCAGCATGAACACAACTCCTGCCTACCACTTCCCCTTCAGAGAACAAGTAGTTGTCTTCCAGAGAATTAATATTCAGAGCAGGTCCAGTTCATCTTACCTGCCAGGTTCATTTTATTATATAATAAAATCTGATTTATTCTCATTTGGATATAGAGTATATAGCCATATAAGCATAAGCCATTTATAAACAGTTACTTTCCAAGTAGCGTAATATAATACCTACTCTCCTAGGTATTTCTGAGGAATACCAAATATTACTTGCCAAAGGGCAGAGATAAAAAGCGGTGGTTTGGATCTGAACATTGTGCCTGGAGCTAATCCCTAGTTATGCTGATACCTTTTCAGTTCTTCAGTCTGAAAAAAGAATAAATAAAAAAGCAGACTAGTATGCTCCTCAGTGAACTTTTCTGAGTCTGGTAAACCTTACTCTCCCTTTATATTTTACTTACAGAATGGTCTTATCGTTGCCTGTTACCAAGGTTACGTGGATATTGTAATAGCCTTAGCACAATGCCCTCACCTTGATGTGAACTGGCAGGACAACGAAGGAAACACGGCTCTCATTACAGCTGCGCAGGCAGGTAAGGCTCTTTGTTTCACCTCTTACATACAGGGTCTTCGGAGGAATGTGTGTTGTGGCTATTATCTTTAGGATTTTTTCAAAGCCCTAAAAGAAATTGATCTGCGTAAAATAATCCTGGCCAAGCCCACTCCCAAGTAAGTTTGTCATGATTTTCTTCGAACTAATTAATCTTCAGTAATATTTATCCAACGGATTAAAACAGAAGAAGCTATACATTTCTAGTAGATGTCATTAACTATTTTAACTTAAAGAAAATCTTGCCCCAAGTGTGCAGTACTATACTGCTTTATTCCTTTAAGCTTATTTTCCTATGTTTGCTCTGGCAAGCAACCAGGGAACGTTGTGCTTATGTAATGTGCTGTATTAGTGCTGGTAGCGTCTCTTTTCTCATGCTTGTTGCAGCTGCCTCAGTGGATCTATAGTAATTGCTGACTGTAGGAAAATGTATCATCGTTATGAAATATCTTAGCTGCTAAGACATTCTTCAACCGCTCCATACCTAAAAGCCAAAAAAATCCCTATTTACATAGTCTCAGCAGGATTCAGTGTTCGCGAATGCTGCTTTCGTAACAGACTGATTATATTGACATCGACCATGTTAACCCTGATGCAGACTGGAGTGAGAGGAGAGTTTATCCCCAGGTTTTCCTTTACCCCACCCAGCATGGTAATATTCAGTGAACAAGTGTAACAGATTATATAAATGTAAGAGATACTCCCAAAAGAGTTGCTACTTTCAAGCCTACAGTTGAAAATCAGTCGATTATTTCTGTTAATACTGAAACACTGTGTCTTAACCTTTAACGGAAGCTGTAGTTTTCTCTTACAAGTGTTAAAAAAGTGCTAAAGCATGGAAATCAGGAAAAATTTGACCACGGAGGCCCACACTTTGTAGTCTAGAAGCTGTTCCGAGGGCTGCCTGGTTCTGCGTCCCTGGTTTCCTTTGCATCCCTCAAGCGTGCTCCTCAAAGGCAATCACTTTACAAGGAAATGCATACCTGGTCTTTATCATGTCTCCTCACTGATGAAGAATATGGGATGTTCGTGGGAGCTCATGGGACATAGCATTCCCTCCGAGACCCTGGCTGGCGGGAGGAAACAAATTTCCATCAGGCAACGTCAGTGAACATTACAAGCCCTGTGTAAAGATTGGAGCAGTTCGGGTTTGATGTTATTTTAGTAATATTGCCACTAGACATTTCCAGGTGGGACCAAACTTTGTGTTGTACCAAAAAGTTAACTCTGCTAAAGAAGTCATTGTGAGATGGGTCTTGAATACTGGAAGAAAGAATTGTGACCACAGGAGTCACATTGATAGCAAAGTCATGAGTGCAGTAGCTTTCCAAAGAAAGTGGAGAAGTCTCCAAAACTGTAACCTACTTTTATTTATCTGCCCTAATATAAATTTGGACTATAAAAGGTTTAACACTGACTCCTTCCTGACCTTTATAACTCATGATAATGAGCTCAGAGTTAATCCAGAGGGCCGACATTGACTTGACACCCTCTGCCAGTACTCGCTATTGATCCCCAAAGCAACTGGAAATGCCTGTAGTCAGCAGAAGCTTATACAAACTCCTGACAACTTGGATGTTTTCCCCTGCCTATGATAATCCTGAGCTACAGTGTTGACACCAGTTATTTAATTCATTAGCACAAGATACTGCTGTAGTGTTAATAGAGATTACTGTGAGGTTAACATTGCAACCAGAGGAGCAACAGTGCAATAGATGCTGCTTAATTATTGCTGAATGTTAAGTAGTAACACTGAGCAGTGTATTATAAAGAACCGAAAGCAAAGCTTATGCGAGCTTTCTTTTAGTGGAGGATTTATTTGTTGGGTTTTTTTTTAACTTTAGGCCATGAAAATAATAACATTTTTGCAAAATAAATTATTCTGAGAGATTGCTGTTATTTATACCAAAAGTACCAGTTTTCCTGTCGAAAGCCTAATAGCAAATCCACATTGTTTCAGTTAATTGTAAAGTGATACCAGAAGGTTTCAGAAAGTGCTGCCATTTTTGTTATGACCTGCTGACCATGTGGGCCATCACGTATGGCCAGACCCCGAAGAGGAGCTGGATGGGAAAGAGGTTGTGGTCCCGAGGGATTGTTCCTTGTGTTTCAGCGGCTGCGTCCATAACACGAGGTACAGATACTAAGGGAGATGACAGGAAGGCCTCTTTACTTTTGCTAGAGGAGTTTAAAATCCACACTTGCCTATGCCGTTTCATGAGTGCCCAGACATGATGCTCAAATCTCAGCATCAGCTTGAATTAAATAGAATTATCTTAAAAACCAGCTAGAGTCTCAGAAGATAAGTGAATTCAGTTCCTCATATTGCTTTTGATAATTTAAGATTCTCATCCTTCAAAGAAAGTATCTAAAGCTGGGTTTTTTTGCATGGGCTGACCTGAGAAAAACAGGCTGGAGGGATCAGTGAAAAGCAGTACTAACAAGCTTATTAGTATAGAAAAATAACCACAAACAAAGTGCTGTGCTTAGTGTGTTTCAGGTTAGAAATTGGTCTGTTCACTTGCTCTCTCAGTATTTCTTACAGATGTGGGATCCCTTCTCAAAGAGAGCTGGCCTTCCAAACCTGTAAATTTGTTGCAGCCTGCAGCAAGTAGTGCCCAGAAACGGGTGGTGATGCTGTAAAAGCAGAAGCAAAATCATTAAATGTCAGTACAAGGACTACGCAGAAAAAATGGGAGATGGATGCAAACAAGAGACTGAAATAACAAGTGGAAAGGAAGGAAGGAAGGAGAGTGGTTTCAATAAAAGGGAAAAGGGAGGAAAATTGCATTAAAATTTTTTTCTCAGTTCTGCTGCTGCTGAGGACATAGCTACATCAGTGGCAGTGTACGGTGACTGGCATACACTGGTGTTTAGAGGGAGTCTGACTTGCTCACAAAACGTACGTGTTTTATGTTACAGGGACCAGTTTGGGGCAAGTCTGTAGAGCTGGGAACACAAAATCAGAAGTTAACCCAGTTTCTGTTTATTAAGGGAGACACGGGAACAGAAACACCTAAAGCATCCAGAGGATAAAAGGTCTGGGTGTCTTTGGTTCCATCCATCCGTCAGCAAGCATTCAGCACCCATAGACCAAACACAGGCTTTTTGGAGGTACAATTTGAAATTGTGATGTTCTATGACGAGCATCTTCCTTAATATGCAGCTTATCCTTCTGCCTGTATTACATAGATTATTAGCTAATATTGTCATCATTATAGGCATTTCCTCTGTGGCAGCAATTAAGTGAATTAAGCTATTACAGACATCTGTGCTGATCTTTAAATATGGCTCACAAGGCGAAGAAGTGTACCCTTAGCATGCCAGTTCTGGTAGCAGATAGATCTGGCTTACAAACAGCAAGAGCCTGATAGGAATTCAGTATTGCCAAACTGGCTGAGGCCAGGCTAATTTATTTTAGAGCTGCATACAGCTTTCATAGCAAACTTTAAATCATGGAAGACTCGCCTGGTTTACGATTTAGATACACACTTCTAGTTCACCCAGATACAGGAGAACTGAAGCAAACTTTATGGCCTTAAATCAAAAGCGTATGACAGGGTTTGAACAAAAACTTGGCAGCTCTGAGTTGTGCTTTGAATTTGATATCTGTTTGAACTAGAAATTTGAAGCAAACCTCAGAGGAGAGAAGCTCCTGCAGATTAAAACTAAAGTGGTTTTCAGGAATCCGTGAGACACAACTTCTGAGAATCACAAACCTCTTCATTTTCTTTGTTACTTTTTTGCTGCTATTTTTCTGTCTCATTTGAGGCTGTCTGCAGTCCCCTGGAGAGTTTTGGCTGAGGAAGGTCTTTCAGGATTGACTCTTAGGATCATCCCAGATTTGCAAAACATCTCTTAGTGCAGCTATACTTTTGGCAAAGGGAAGAACATCTTTAGTAATGTAGTAACTGCTGAAAAACCTTCCATCTTACTATTTCTCCTTGTTTCAGTTCCTGTCTCTTGTTTCTGTGGTCAAAAAGCAGTATTTCAGCTGTTCCAAAACCTTCATGAAGACGCTCACTGTATGCCAGTGAAACAGAGCATGTCCTGCAAAACAAGTTGGGCACAAAGATTCTCCCAGTAGTAACCGATACCCTGCTAGGGTTTGGTATTATGCCATGAAGTCAGTGAAGCTGAAGCCTCTGTATTGAGTAAGCAGGACCAGGTCACTTGAGCTTGCCCTGAACCCAGTTCACTTTTGCTTTGTTCAGCTTGTTGCGGTTTGCTGTATCTTTGTATTTCATTTGCATCAGATACTGTGCAAGGTACAGGGAGCTCCTTACTTGGTTTTCTCTGACTCTGGCATTGTTAAGCTGATCTGCGCTACCTCTACATCTGCTCAGGTTTCAGGAGAATTTCCAGTTATGCAGCAATGTAGCAGAGTCCAGCAAATTCTGAGAGAGAAAGAGTAACACCTAGAAAACATCTTAAATAACTGCTAGAGATTTTCTTAGCTTGCTTTTCAAAGTGAATGCAGGACTGTATTGGTACAAAACGACTGCTGATGAAATCTGCACCAGATGTGACACTACAGACTTTTAAAATTGTCCCGTATGAATTATAATCTGCTTCAGTAACATTTCTAGATGAATTTGAATGACATGCATCACAGAATATTCAGCTGGACCGCAGAGTGAGATGAGAGAATATTTTTACAGCTCCTAGTAATTAAATTGTGATTGTTGCAGCTGCCTGACAGACTGCATTATTTTATAAAGCGTCAAAGCATCATAAAATGAATGACAAGTGAAGGGAAAACTGTTTTGAATGAGTCATAATGACACTAGATATTTCTCTTGTTCTGGTAGCCCAATTATAAAGACATGATGTTTTAATTGGTCTTCCAACCATTTAGCCAGAGATGTCTTTAACTACTCAATACGCCCTTGCTGACACCAGTTATCCTGGCATACAAGGCACGCAAATGGCAACAACAGTTGCCTTTAGAAACAGAACTTAAGTCATTAATTTTACTACCAAAACTGAACATCAGCCCCATTTTCCTATCGCTGGAGAGTAGACAAATGGCTTTATACTATCAGATGGAAAAATAAAAATGTGGGCTTCTACATAAAATATTCCTTTGTCTCGTATCAGGCCTGGCATGGTTCATTAGTAGTATTGGCTGGAGTGTAATCACTTTTAGTGTAATCACTTTTTAATGAAGCACCATGATTGTAAGGCTCAAATTTACCAGGGGAGGGAAAAAGCTGAACCTTTGCAGTCAGTTCCCCCCGGTGACGAGCTTTCCTTCCATAAGCTGTAGGAATTCCCTTTGCAGTGCTGCTCACTGAGTCAAGAAACTGAGGCCCTTTGCAACCTCAGAGTGGCCATCTCTGGTCTTCAATTATTGCCTTACCTTAAAGTGACTTTTCAGAGAGGAGAGCAACTTGAGAAAAGCCAGGTTTCCAGGCTCCTATCCCAGCGCTCTGGTCACAAGTCAGTGCCACTTAACCCTAAGGCTGATGACTGCAATGAGCAGGAGAGGATACAAGGAAACGAGATCTTATTAATTGCAGTTATCAAGCCTGCAGGAGTAATTTTTGGTTTAACCTTGAGACAGCGTCTTAATTCTGTGACATATTTTCTCTGCTTCTTCATTTCTTCAAAGGGCACATAACCATTACAAACTATTTGTTGAACTATTTTCCTGGGCTTGATATTGAGAAGAGGAATGTGTTCGGATTCACGGCACTGATGAAATCTGCGATGCAGGGCCGAACTGAATGCGTGAGAGCCTTGATGTTGGCAGGTAGGCAAAGTGCTTTGCTGCTTCTTTGTCATCATCTAACTGTAAATACTAGACAGTCACAGGCAAACACCAAGAAGAAAATTGGCTTTTGTTTACTCTGAGAGGTGTGCTGCAGCCTTCCCTGGAAATGGCTGCAGCTTTTAAATAAGTCATAGACAAGGTGGTGAAGCCATGTGCTGCAGGTGCAGGAGCGCTCAGTTTGCCTGATGCTAGAAGATGCTAGTTCAGCATTTTCCAGTGCCCATTATAAATTGTCACTTAAAATGAAACTTCAATCCCAAGACCTCATGATTTGTCAAATTGACCTTACAGTGTCATGGCTTTCTATTATTATCGCTGGAGAACTGATGGAAGCTTGTTCTTTCTGTTTTGGTCACTAGAAGCTATTTCATAACCTTTCCATCTTTGTAGATAACTCAGTCCTTGTTATTCTACTTCTTGTACAAAAAGTATCGATACCAAAGTTCACTATGTGGTTGCTGCCCTTGGCATCTGAATAGCCACCTTCTCGTTTTCAGGATTCATAAGAAAACAGTACAGTGGGGAGAACAAACCTTTAGCCAGCCAGAAAATGGCTTTGTTAGCCTTCCTACCGAGTTTACCTACAGAAAGTTGTATCGCCCTGTTTGTGCATCAGAGATGGTGAGGATACCAAAGATTATCCATTGGCTAAGGAGGTACAGAGTTAATATGCTCGGCGTTTCTAAATTGCAGTTTAATATACATGTTTTGGTGAGTATTTTGCAGGTCCTCACATTTTCAGCTCAAAATAGGGGCCACAAAGGAAGTGTGGTAAATTGCCTGCATCCATTTTAATATCTGATTATTTTATAGCACTGTACAGTCTGGTGAAACGTAGAGAGGGAGGGAGCTGCTCATTCAGAATGGATTTAGAAGTAGTTCGGGGCTTAAGGGATACTGAGTGGCTGCTGACAATAAAGTGCTAGTTTGCTGAAGAAGGTGAAAGAAATTGCTATTAAAAGATTTGGTGAACAAATCGCTTTCACAAATAAACCAGCAAAATTCTGTATTAAAACATAAGACTGCATGGAAATACAGGGGGGAAACACCCATAACCAGCTGTGGGTCTGCTTGCATAGCTACAAAGCAGGTATGTGTCTTTAGAATTACAGCCAGGAGGTTTTTAAAACCAGTATCTGTTTAGTGGCTTGGGTAAGACCTCTACTGACAGGCATCTACTTACAGCAATGCAGGAGGTCAGTAAAGGAAAATAACTCACCTTTCTAGCTGCCTAAGCATGGATTTAACACAGTCAGATGGGGAAGAGGTAACGGCAACCTGTGACAGATGGTTGGAGCTGGATTGTCAAAGTGACTGCTCTTTCCAAAATTTGAGTTCCTGGAGGATGGCCAAGGTCAATCACTACAAGATTAAGGCGCTCTGAGACACTTGGCCGTAATGTTGCTCTTTCAAAGTAAGTCTTTGGAACATGTGAATTTGCTCTTTGTGAGTGCACAGTGAGTAAGGAACCCGGGGAACCCGGTCGCTCATCAGCAGTTTGTCACAGGCTGCTGCGCTGCCAGGACCGGGCCGCTGCCAGCATTCAGCACGCGAGCCAGCCGGAGTGGGAGCACAGAAGTGCCGGTTGTAATTCACGTGTCAAGCCCTGCTCTAATCTCCAGTGTAAACTCAGCGCTGCTTTAGTAAAGTCGTCGGAGTGGCTGTGGACCTGGAGACTGGGCTTTAAATACTGTGTATAAAACAGGCCAGTAACAGGTGCCTGAGCTCTTTCACTCCCTGTCTTTTAAACTCAGGATGTCAGTTCTGCATCTCAAGGGACATTAAACCTTCTTAATCTAATAGGATATTGATAACCCAAAGGAGCATGTGCATTCAAACTAGTGCTGAAAATGATCTTCAGGGCAACTTTCACGGGAAAATCAAGGCATGTGGCAAATGCGGTTTTCGTAAAAGAAAACCTGTAGGCTACACTTAACTGAAATGACAATTGGTTCAATAAGACTGTTACCGCATTTTAAAAGGGACATGACTATTCATGTCTCTTGCAGATGAGGCATTCTGCTGAATGACAAGTTTGTTCAGAAATGTCTCCTGATTTGTACAGAAAATCAATATCACTGTAGTACCTCACACCTTAGAAGAGATTTTGTGGTACAAGGTATGAAGTCAGCATCGATTTCTGTTGAATGATCAGGATTTCAATACTCTGTAGTATTGTTTTCTGAGATAAAGTTTCCAAAACACCTGGGGATGTATCTGTCGGGGAGCAGCAGGAGTGGGCTTCTCCTCAAAAGGAGGTGAGCCAAGGGTGACAGCAAGGCACACAGAGGCACTGGCCTCATCAACAAAGGTGCTCCTAGAAGAAACGGAGTAGGGCTGGTGACAGTAACCAGGATCAGCCGGTACTGCAGTGATTGCCAGGCAAGTCCATGGTGACAAGGCAAGACCATAGAGACAAGACAGGTCTGAGGTCAAAACAAGAAATTAAGTCTGTGGGTAAGGGTCCAAACCAGCGAGGCACATGGCCAGGCGCAGGCATAGCTGCAGCGTAGCTCGGGCAAGGACCAGAGGTGAGCGTCTGAGCTTCAGTGCAGCCCCCAAGCAAAGAGAGGGAGTCCCCAGCGAGCGCTTTCCCACACAGCTCTTTTTGCACAACCCTGAGGTCTCACAGCTGCACCGTATCAGAGCTGGCATGTCTTTTTCTTGAAGAAAACGGTAAGCACCTGCCTTTACCTCTTGCTTGTTTTCAAGCAGAGCATACTGTTCATTAAAATTCCTATTTGGGGACAATTCTGTTAGCTACTGTTCGTCCTGTGGTAAATCCTTGCCTGTTAAGGAAACAACTTCCATGTAATCTGCCACGTTCCCAGTCAGCTCTAGTGGGAAGGCCTGCGGACCCAGGCAAGTGTTAAGAAGGGGATGGGACAAGAGGCTGGCATGAGATGGGAGAGATTCAGGGGCAGGATGTCTGGGTAGGATGGTTCAAAACCAGGCTAGTGGAGCAGGAGGACGTGTCTTTGTATGTCTTTGTTCCTCCCCTCACTGGTTTCTCTGTAGCTTCTGCAGTCATGAACTTCATTCATCAGGCCCTGCTGCCTTTGAGATCTCGTAATCCTTTCTTCAGTCCACAGCTAATGAACTCTTTGATTTGCTTCGCTCTTCCTCCTCTTGGCCTCCTCTCTGCCTTCCAGTCTGGGCGCCATGCTTGTCTCCCTGCAGGGCCCCTGTGCTTTCTCTCCGAGTGGTCCTTTCTGCAAATATCACTTAAATTACACTTAAACTGAGATCAGCTCTTTTGCTTAGGGTGTCTCCGTCCAGATTCACTCTTGGTCTGAGAGTCCTCTTTTTAGGGATTTTCTCAGAGACTTAGGAATCAACTAGTACTTAATAGAGTTAAAACTGAGCTTTTGATCACTTTCCCCATGCTCTCCTTTTTCCTCTGTTTTTCTGTAATCACAGAACATCCTTTGTGGGGAAGGTTATACTGGACCCATTGCAAACTGGTTCCTGGTTACCATTCCTTATATCTAGTCCCCCTTATGCTAGTTATGCTTGTGATAAGACCTGTGTAGGTCAGTTTTGTGTTGGCTGTTGGAAAATGGTGCTTCAGCTGACAGAGAAGCCTATCAAGAAGTCAGACGTTGTAGCCTGTTCATATCCCAGCTTGCAACTCTTTCAGGAATCCCAGAAATTATCTGCGGGGCTAGTGATACATGTAAACCACAAGTGAATGTTAAAGAGCTCAGTTATGTTGAAAGCAGCCGGGAAAAGTGCCTGTGCCTGTCCCAGGGAATGTGCTGCCGAGCTGCTGAACGAAGTCTACATTCTGGAGAGTGCAAAGCTCCCTCTGAGACCAGCTGACGTTTAAAGGCAGAATATAAAACAAAGGATTCGCAGCTTAAGAACGTGACTGCCTGAAACCAGAGAGTATTCACTCATACTCATTCTCCTTGTGGATTTCATTCATTCACCCACATACCCATATACTCTAAAACATGAAGGTGTGTGTGTGCCCAGGTGGTATGTCCAGGATCACTTGGGTGTGATGCAGAGGATATGATGCTGGCTGTCAAGTCCTTGACGCATCTCTCAGTTTCTTTTTGATTGGCGACACCAAGCTAGTTTTTGGACAGATCTTTTGTACCCTTTAGCATTCACCAGCTGTAACGTGTTGGGCGTTCGCAACAGTGTCTTGCTGACTTCAGCTTCCAAAAACACTTGTTGCTGCTTGTTGTTCTGCAGCGATTCTTCCAAAGGTGCACTCTGTATTGAGCTTCCTCTGTCCTTTACAGAGCTCTTCTGTGTGAGCAGAACTAGGCACGTGCCATCCTCGTTGACAAATGCCCACGCTCCCACCCTAATACCAGAACTGAGAGGACTTCCCTGCAATTTTCTGGTTGCCAGGGAATGTGGCAGCATTACAGAAGTTGTAAAGGATACAGTAGGGCACACTAGGATGCTTGCTCCTCCTGCTACTCTTGTACCCTCTCTTCAAGCAGCCAGGTGCCCTGAAGGAGAAGAGCGTAACCCCGCTTGAAAGCAAAAGAGTGAAGAACAAGAGCAGAAGCCCATGTGAGGGGGCTTATAGGAAACGAAGGCAAAGCTGGAAAAGGACATGGAGATATATGAGAGGAAAGAATGGTGATGGGGACAGATGTCAGAGCTGGATGGATGAAGATCATAAATTGGGCATGGGGACAGGAGAGGCTGAAAGATAACCACTAGAAATCATTTCCTTCCAGGACCTAGTGCTGTACTTCAAATGTCTACACCTCCGCTATCTAGCATGTGTCCCAGTCGCCTCTTATGGCTGGGCCACTTGGTGGTAATAGCATGTGTTTGCTAACACTTCATTTCGTCAGGGGTGGTTATCTAAGGCAGATGAGAGCAGCTGTTCTGGGCTCAGACTGAAGGTCCAGCTTGCCCGTTAGCCACTCTCTGACATGCGTGGAAACTTTCCTTATATTTGATCACTCTTGTCACCATCCTCTCGATTTTGCATAATTCTACATTGTCCTTTCAGAGATAAGAGAACCTGAATTGTACAATTAGTGTTTTCTCTATTTTTTCCTTTTTTTCCTACTTTTTTCTCTATTTTTTAATGCTTTTCTAGAAATTCCTTGTATTTTATTTGCTACTTTCACCCCTAGTGAGCACTGTGTTGATATTTTCATGGAACTTGTGATGATTAGCTCAAGATCTCTCTTCTGAGTGGCAACGATCAGTGCAAAGCCCATTAGTATGTATGGGAAGGATTTTTGTGTACAGAATTGTTTCTTTCCATGTTCATCACTCTTTTCTTGTGAGCTCAAGGAAATGGATTTTAAAATGGCAGGCAACATTCAACACAGTTGAAATTCATTGTCATTCTTTGCATTGTTTTAAGAGAATTTCATATATACAGCCTGAATTTCTTTCATTATTTTTTTTAAATAAATCAGGAGTTCAGAAAGTCAGAAACCTGATCTCTGCTTATTGCATGTTCATTTTGACACAAATATTATTGTGTGTCTGTCCTGATTTTGGCTGGGATAGAGTTGATTTTCGTTCTAGTAGCTGGTATAGGGTTATGTCTTGGATTTAGGATGAGAAGAATGTTGATAACACACTGATGTTTTCAGTTGTTGCTCAGTAGTGTTTAGCCTAAATAAGTCAAGGATTCTTCAGCTTCTCCTGCCCAGCCAGCAAGAAGGCTGGAGGGGCACAAGGAGTTGGGAGGGGACACAGCCAGGACAGCTGACCCAAACCGGCCAGAGGGGTATTCCATACCGTGTGACGTCATGTCCAGTATATAAACTGGGGGGAGTTGGCCTGGGGGGATCGCTGCTCAGGAACTAACTGGGCACCGGTTAGCGGTTGGTGAGCAATTGCATTGTGCATTGCTTGTTTTGTATATTCCACTCCTTTTATTACTATTGCCATTTTATTAGTGTTATCATTATTAGTTTCTTCTTTTCTGTTCTATTAAACCGTTCTTATCTAAACCCATGAGTTTTACTTTTTTTTTTCCCCCTGATTCTCTCTCCCATCCCACTGCGAGGCAGGGGGATTGAGCGAGCAGCTGCGTGGTGCTTAGTTGCTGGCTGGGGTTAAACCACGACAGTGTCGTATGTGACATTTTCTTGCAGGGATCTGCCTGCTTCAACTCTGATCATAGCAACAGAAGTGCAGGCAGTTTCATTAACACTAATTGTTTTTCTTTTCTTTGAGGGGCAAATGTTCATGCAACTGACCCAAGCCGTGGACTGACTTCATGGGAATGGGCTTGTTACACAGGAAGATCAGAATCTGCCTTCATCATGCAAAAGCTGATGGACAGGCCATGCCCGGAACAGTTTTGTGATCAATATAAACCAGAATGGCCAAAGATGAAGGAACTTCTTGCCAAGGCTGCAGAGCCAAAAAGCTGTTTGCAGAGGATTTCTGAGTGCATGAGGGCAGCTCTCCCATTCCGGTCTTTCTGCGGCCCAGAAGAAGACGGGGTCCTCGACCACATGGTGAAGGTGACAACAAGCTTGGGCAGTCCTTTCATTGCTCTGTCATGCCGGACTGTGTGCCCAGGCAGCCCGCCTTCTGTGGGGAAACGCAGACTGGCTGTGCAAGAAATCCTTAGGAAGCAGAGAGCTGAGGAGATCCGATCTCAGGACAAAGATCACTTTAGTAGCTACGAGAAGCTATTTCAGAACTCCAGAGTCACACTGATCCCCAAGAAGAAGGACCGGCGAGCCAGCTTGCAGCCCATCAGCCTTGCAGTCTCTCAAGTGAACACCATAGCTACTAGGAAAGCCAGCCTCTTGCCGCTCCACCTGCTTAGACGGAGCAGCGTCAGGCCAGGATTTGTCATCCCCAAAGTCCGTATCAGCAAGGCTCCTCCACCCACCTTCCAGCCAGAAAAGGCGAGAAGGAGGAGCAGTGCAAAGGATGACCCTTATTTGCAGATTCCCAAATGGAGATACAAGGAGCTAAAAGAGGAGCGGAAGAAGGCAGAGGAACAGGAGAAGAAAAAAGCAGCAGAGGCTCAAAAGCAGAAGCAGGTGTCTCCAGCCAGATGCAGGACCTGATTTGAGGGCAGTTGCTTAGAAGGTTTTAGAGCCGTTAGTCTTGTTATCTGAGCAAGATAACAGACTGAATGCCTTCGTGCATGCCCACTGCTCACGGAGCTGGAATACTGAGTAATGGCCATTAAGGTGCAGAAGCAGGGCAAGGGCTATGCCACAGTGTGTCTGATGGTGGATCAGGAAGGTATTTTCAGGTGGAGGACTTAAGTACCTGTCTGCTGTTGATAGGAAGTTTTAAGTGGTGCAGTCCTTTTGCAGTTTCCTTTTTTTCCAATTCCAGGTGAATGACTGAGCAACACCTTGAAAAACAACATGTGTGTGAAAGGACTGTATTTTGTGTTTACTCATTTTGTAAGGAACAAAATTCAGGAATTGTGCTTTTGACGCTAGACATTCCTCCCTCTCCTTGCTTAGGTAGACGTATTGCAAGGTTTTATAGTAATAATGTGAAGTTTAAAACATACCACAGTGCTGGTTGGCAGTGAAAATCCAGGTCTACAATTGTTCTGAATATACTAAGCACTTTATTTTAATTCCAGCAATCAAAGTTTAAGACAGGATAGGCATGAAACTGTACAGCTCTATACAGTCTGTATGGACGCAGTTCTTAATGCCGTTGTTTGTTCTGTTGAGTATAAAAAGAGCCGCATATGAAATATTTCTGTAGTTGAGGTATTCGTGTCCTCTGCAGGTATAAATCAGGGGCAGGGACTGATTTCTTTGGAGCAACAGAGAAGCTGAGCTAATTTTTGCATGCCACCATCACCTAAGATTTGCCTCCCCCATTAAGTTTCCCTGTATCCGCTATCTGTTGTCTCCTCTTTAGTCTCAGGGAATTTTTTGTCATTGCATTTAACTGTGAAATAAGGGAGATGGTGAGCCACAGGTGGGCTTTTTTTTTAGGTTGATGTTTAAGTTCCTGTGAAAAAACCACACCAGATTTATTGTGAGCCTTTCCAGATTATAGCCAGGACAGGAAAATTATGCAGCTTTGAGAAGTTCAAGCAATTTTCCCAGGTAGCAAGTCCAGCCTTATGCTATAAACATCCAGTCAGAGATGCAGTATCAGGCAGCTTGGCCACTAATGTTTGGAAACGGTGGCCAGATGTCACTGGGAGCTGTGGTAGTATGCCTCTGGGTGCCCGGAGAGGGCAGTACCTCACCCCTCTGTCTCACCACTGGGAGAAAACCTTCCCTGGTACATGAGTGCCTCTCAAAGTGGCAGTTCCCACGGGTTGCTGCAGGTTCTTGGGGTCCACCTCAAGGCTTCGTTTGGTTTGACCAGCAGCCAGTCTGAATGGCATGCCAAACCCTGGCAAATTCTGATAAGGAAGGGCTGTAAACCTGCTGCTTGCTGAAGAAAGACCACATTCGTAAAAGTAGAGGTCAAATGCAAACAGCAAGTCCCACAGCACATGCTCAGGCTATGTTTTTGCTCAGGCTTTGCTCCCATTTGAAATGAAACGTGCTGTGGTGTTGAAATGACACGTGTGTCTGCCGGAGCCCAGGCAGACCCCAGCTGCTGCTGTCACCGGCTTCTCCCTTCAATTAAAGAGAAGGAAGATTTTTTTCTGTCCTTTATTCCCACAGCATAAAGGCTGGCCATGGTCTCACTGAACTTGTAATAAAAATGTGCATGTCATGGAAGAAATAAACTCAGTTGATTGAAAACTAGCGCCCAGATTGGTATTGCTAGCCAGCGCCACTGGGGTCAGCGTTATGGCAGACGTGTGAAACAAGGATTTTTCCACACAGCCTGTTCTTTGCACCTCTTGCTGGAGTCGCTGTGCTGGCTAAACTCCATTGCCAGGTAGCCTCCCAGGTCAGAGTTGGAGGAATATGCACCCTGCTAATAAACCTCCCCAGCCCTGCGAATATAAAGAGGATTTTAGTCTGCAACTGCATCAGTGCTGTGCAATTCATAGGCACCAATTTTGTAATGGATTTGGTGTGTCCAGAATATAAGCTGAACTCATTTCTTTGGAGAGTAGGAAGACAATCTTTTAGCTGTCTGTGGCAAAGATATCAGGATGGATTTTGAATTGTTACACTGGATTGAAGGGTTTAACTATTAATTTTTGCTTACTGCCAACCCAGTGTACTGAAGATTTAGTGTTCAGTTTCAGTATCTGAAAAGCAACCTGTGCTGCAGGTGAAGACTTGAATTTGCACTCTCAGTATCCCTTGCAGGAGACATACAATTGACAGGTGCTCTCAGGGATTAATGTATAGTGTGTTAGAATTAGGGGCTGAAAATGAAGCCTGTTTTCTAACCCTTTGTACTTTACTGTGCATATGTGTATAAATATGTGATATTTCCATTAAAAGAGGCACAAGATGTTAAACTTATTTGGCCACCTTATTCTTCAGAGTGGTTTGGGGATGCTGCTTTTCACTTTTCAGTAGACCAAAAAGCCTACCCACTTTCACCAGCGGACTAGTCAGCACCATCTGAAAGCAGTTTGGTTTCCCTGGAAGAGCTATTGTGGGTTAACTTCCACTCCTTGTGAATTTTTCCCTTAGGAGTAAAAGAAAACCACCGCATCTGTCCCAACATTGGGCTTTGGCTGCCATCTTGGTGGGGACAGAAGCTGTTGCTTTGATACCCTGGGGCCACACTGCTCTGCTGCAAGCAGGCAGTCCCCCGGCATCCTTACGGACTGCGTGGCTCCATGTTGTGCATCTCCTTAAAGCTCTGCACTTGCTAGGTTGGGAAGCGCAGGCACAGGTCTCTGTCTCCTCATTGCCTTCCTCCCCTGCTGCCTCACTGCCATCCCCCGGCCCCAGCTGGCTTTACTCCTTCTCTTCATCACCGTCCTCATCCAAAGCGCTGTGCCTCTCGTTTGCTTTTTTTTTTTATTGTTGGTGTGAAGGTTGCAGTGGGCAACGCTCCCACAAAACATGCTTCTAGAAACCTGTGGCAAATGGACCATAGCAGGGCAGGAGGCACGCCTGGCTCTCCTCCAGCCGTCCGTCCCCCTTGAGCTGCTGCCACCACCGAGGAGGATTTCATTTCTGTTGGATTTCAGCACAAATGGAGTGGTTTGGTTTGCGTTTCGTTGCTTTTTGTTTTTGGCCGTAACTATGAAATGCCAAGTGATACCAGCTATACTTCAGATCACTCCTGGTCACTTGAAGAGGATGGTTTATATCCTAAAAAAAAAGCACGGGAACCCTTGGCAACACCTCCTGGCAGCTGGAGCCCCTGAGGGAAGGCAGAGGTGCTGCTGCAGGAGGATGCTCCCACAGAGAGGAAGGGGACACCAATTCCTAGGGCAGAGGAAGGTTTTCTACCTGCCTGCCTTCAGTGCCAGGCTGCAGTCTGGTACGTTAGTGGGAATGGTGCTCCTGAGTGTTGTGCGTGAAGCTGGAGCACAGGCTTTATCTGCCTTCACGGCCATTGCTTGTCTCGGTACACTGCGAGCTTTGGCGTGACGGCCAGCCTCTCGTCACCTGCTGCTCACTCGCTGGGAAGCACCCGGCCTGACGGGCTGACTTACTTCTGCGGTAAGCAACAGGGATTTAATATAGTGATGGTGGAAAGTGAAATCCCAGGCGCTTCCCGGCATTCTCTAGAATGATACTGTGCTCTTCTCTCTGGAGAGCAATGGTGTTGCAAGGAAGAGACCATGGAAGATTTTTCAGTTGGGAACACAGAATTACATGTAATTGGCTCCTGGTGTCACTATGTATTAGTCATTTGGGGTTTTTTTTATGCCAATGAAAACTGTTCCTTAAGCCTTGACAAAAATCCTCACTGGGCCTCTTCACTGAATGCCTTTTTCTTAATAGTCCTGAATGCTCGTGCTGTCCTGCTAAGGGACAGATATTAGAGCAGCCGGTAGAAAAACCACCCTGAACAGGAAAATGGCAAAATTCTTTAAGGATATTTCTTTCTTAAACACCTACATTTCAGCAGGAAACTTCCACAAGCTGTGCCTGCAATTGGGACCCAACGTGCAGGATACGCCACTTTGCAAATGGTCTGAACTGAAGCCTTCTCTCTTTTTGCTGTAATTCACGCGATGCAGCCTGGGTTTCCTAGCTCTGCTCGGCGTGCCTCACGACTAAAGACTCCCCATTTGGGTTAGATACCCAGAGGCCGCAGGTGGGCAACAAGCCGGGAAGGGCAGTTGGATCCCTCCGTCCTGCCCACACATTCCTGCTTGCTCCCAGCAAACCCGGTGTTTTGCTGGATTAGTATTCTGCCAATTGAACGAGCCAGACAGAATCACTGGAGCCGGTGCAGGGGAGCAGGGAAGGGGCAAGATGGAGTCGCGCAGAGCCGGTGCTCGCTCCGGGCTGTGCCCGAAGCGGTGAGGAAGAGCTCCCCGGCACGGGCTAGGCCGCTCCAGAAAACGTCCCGCCGTGTGACACGCAGAGGGGACGCGCTCTTACAGGTATTTGTATCTCTTCCGAACCCCAAGGAAAGGGGCTTGGACTGGTTTGCAGATGGTCAGGAACATTACAGCCCCCCGGCCCGGCCTCCTTCGATTAAACAAGCACCGGCAACAGAGCTGCTCAGCTACTTCAGCCATAAAGTAGGGCAGAAAGATCTGCAGGAAATGGGAATTATCCTCACATTTTTCTCCCTTTTAAATTATCACAGGTAGAATTAAAACCCATGTGGTCATTTGGTTCGTTTAAAGAGCTGCTTCATTACTTAGATAATTACTCACCCAGGGAGCGTATTCAGCGGAGAGAGCAGCTGAGCAGCCAGGCCGCCATCTTCTCCAGGCAGGCGAAAACCGGACAGACAGTTCGGCAGACTCTGTATAGTAAATCTTGCAACTGAATCTTTGAATTCCAGGTCACTGAAAACTGCTAAACTAGCGTTATCAGAGATAACAGTGGGCAGAGATAATCCCTGGAAAAGTGGACAAGAGGTAATGGAGGCAGTGAGGGGGAAAGAAAATATGTCAATGTCTGCGGTGTGTCTCTGATTTAAAACAAGATAGGCTTTTTGACCCAATTTTTTGACTGTGGTGTAGGCAAGAGTTAAAAGCAGCCACAAAGCCTGCTCTGGTCTGCTAAGGAATATATTATTTAAAAAGAAAGTGATTCAATATAAGCCTTCTTCAGTGTCTCCTCTGTTTTTGGCGAGTTACCTTGCGTTCAGGAAGGAGTGCAAAGGTGTTGAAAACAGTTGCTCAAAGCGACTAGGAAAGCCAGTTTCCCAGCATTCTCTTTTGAAGCTTTTTACTCAGCGATGACTTTGGACAGACTTGTAAAAGGCTTGCTCTGAGGTTGGGGAAAACATCTCCAACAGCATCTTGAAAATAAGAAAGTCAAATAAACCTGTCACCCAGCAGGCTGGCCACCTGGGACCCTCTTTAGACTGCAGAGTAACCCATCTACCAACACGTTATGAGTTAAGATGAATAAAAAAAAAATCAAAATAATAACCAATAACGGGGAAAATCATTTAGGCCCTTCCCTGTATACCTTTGCTAAATACGTTCAAGGTGCCCAGGCCTGCCCTTTGGAGAAATAATGCTGCCGGAGGTGCTGAAGACCAGAGGCAGCCTGCAGAGTGGTGGCAGGCTGTCTGTAGGATACACACAGATCAAACAACAAAAACCTGAAATCAGCTCTTTCAGAATAGGAGACATCAAGCAATTGTTTTCATTATGGGCATGTTCCTTAAGTGAGTCCAAGATTGCTCCTCTCTGTTAATAGGGAGGCCAAGAGGTCATTCTGAGGGTGGTAAACACAAACCAGGGCTTTAAATATGCTGTGAGGCAAAGGCTTCCTCAGAAATAAACCTCAGAAATAAACCTCCTCAGCTGTATGACTAACTCACACAGGGATAGTGCTGTATCAGCTCAGTTTGACTGGATTCCCCCCAGGAGCTGTAAAGGTTGTCTGTCTGCTGGTCCTGGAGACACTCCTCTAGGATCAAACCCCAGCCCAAATGAAAAAAAAAAAAACAAAACCAGCAGCAAAAGTGCTCCTCATCCCCAGGTACCGTGTCTCTCACACCACCTCTGCTTGCAGAAGGTCAAGGTGGGGATTATTTCCAGGGAAAGCCAGTTTGGAAAGTCCACCAAGGAACAAGACAGGGGAATTGTATTCAGAGTCGTAGTGGTTGAAGTGTTTCTGACCACAGCTCTCAAGTCATGCAAGTAAGCAGAAAATAGAATATATTCATAGATACCTCCAAAGGTATTACAGGCTGTCACAGAATTACAAAGGAGGCCTGGGAAACACCACGTGGCAAATGAGAAGGGCCAACTCCTCTTGCTTTGGAGAACAGGAATTTTCTTCTGCCTGGAGAATTCCTATGTACAGCTAAATATAGCATTTAAGGAAAAACCTCATAAACTCTGGACCCTTTTTACTTTGGCTGTGGAGCTGCTGACCACTGAGAAGCATAAATTATGTTAGTCAGAGCTATGCTTAGACCAAGATGTTTTTTATAATGCTAATTACACTACATAAGGACATCCCAAACTTGGCAAACTGGATGCTCCATATCAGTTCCCTAACTATAAAATATCTATAAAATTAAGTTCTATTAATTATACATTATATTAACTTAAACCATACTTACAAAACTACCTATTGGTAACACAGTCATATATATATATCATTCATATATCAAGTAACAGATGATATATATCTATATAAGATCTATATATATTCATATAAGTTTAAAATTTTTTTAAATATATACATATAAAAAGCCTCTCACCTCCCAGTGATAATGTGAAGCACTCAAATATGTTAACGATGCCTGTCTCTTAAGAAAGCTAGCATTAAATAATTGTTCTGTGAGAGGGAACAAATCATTCAGGGTATAATATGGAGCCTACAAAGAGAAGACAAACCAGCTGCCTTTTCACTGAACACTATGGAGCGCTTGCATGGGAAGAGGCAGGGGATTCTGTGAAAAATCATACTTCATCGGGTAATTAAAGTTATTATGCATATTAATTTTGCCTAGTCAGGTTTAAATCCGGCACTTCTCTTGGCCCATTTGAATTTACAATGTTCGTAGCGTTCTTTTATGGCTGTAATACTGTGCAGAGGTTTGTGGATAATTAGTGGGTCAAGTGCTGCTGTTTCAGTCCACTCCCGGGAAAACAGAAGCGGCTGGGAAAATAGGTTCAGGTGGTTCCTTTTCCCCTTCCCGTCATAGCAGCTTCCCCCATGAATGATAGTCAGTTACTTTGCCCAAGCCCTTCCTCCCAAACAAAAAAAAATAAACGGAACCCCTCAAGAGGCAGATGTGCAATATCCTGGATGCATTCAGTGATTTCTCGTAAGGCACCGATCGAACAGCGAGCTCTTGTAAATGCGGATCAAGAGAGGGGCACAGGAACTGCTCGAACATCTCAGCTCCATGTGTGCGTGCCTATGGTATTCTTACTTTTGGTGCCACGGTAACTGAAATCAGCTCAGGGCAGTGTTCACCACCAAAGGTGCTTTCTGAGTCTCCGTACCAGCCTTCTGCTGACAGAGGTGATAAAATATTTACTTTCCAACCGCATCCGGCTTTCCTCGTGCTTGCTGCCATTATACTGAAGGCAGCTTCTTGCAGAAGCCGGTAGTGTGGGGATGCTCTGCATTATCGTGTGACAGTGTTAACGTGGCACAAATTAATAAGCGATGCTCTAAAGTAATGGCGCCACTAAAAGTTCTGTTCCAAAACAAGGTGAAACAGCGTTTCAAAAGAATATACAAACGTAGTTGTATTGAAAGCAGGCGTGCTGTATTATCAGCTTGGCTGCTTTCCCGGGGAAGCGTAGCGGAATAGTTGTCACCCAGGATTCACCCAGTTTCCATGCAAGGGATATGTGGTCTTTGCCCACCTGGCACCCTTTTCCAAAAGCTGCAGTCGCAGCCTCCTGAAGTGTATCGGTATAAGTGAAATAAACCTCTATTTGTTTGGTGAGCAATAGAACTGAACAGACCAGTCATGTTAAACAAATTTTGCTTTGTTTGCTCTTGAAAATTTGTTTAGCAAACTCAAATCCGACTAACGTGCTCAGTTAAAAAAATACTTTGTGGATGTTTTACACGATCACTTTTTCACTTGTGGTTTGTGAAAACCATGGTTTTATTCTTTGTATGATTGACTATTAGCCTTTTTTTTTATGTTCGTGGGCACAACGAGCCATGTTTGCCTGTGGTTCCCCAGCCACTACAAGGCTGCCCTCTGCAAGAGCCTTTTTAGGCTTACGTAGGGTTTTCTGCACCAGCACTCCTGAGATTCTGCATCTGCTCTTTGCTAGAAGAAACTGTCAGCTAGCGAGCCACAAGAACCAGGCTTTGTTGTGTGACAGCAGTCGTCTCAGTCACGGTGACTGATGGGCACTAGGTTTTGTTGTATGCTCCAACTGGGTTCTCCATGTTCTTGGGTAATCACTTGCCCAACAACTTGCTCATTTATGAACCTTAAATACCCTGAACTGTCTTAGGGTTTCCATGACTGATAAGCTATTGTGCTCGAGAAAGCCAAGGATAAAGCGCTGGACTTAAACTGCGTGTCAGCTGTCCAAAGAAGAAATAGGCAGGTATCATGGCGAGGTCTTGTCAAAAACGGTTGAACTGGTCTAACTGAAAAGTTAAGCTGAACAAATGTGCACAGGCTCTCTTGGGTTGGCTTTAATCAGGCCAATATTCACTTGACTTAGTCAGAACCAGCTTGAGATTAAAGTGATGTAAAACATCCATCCCAAAATCAGAGTTTCCACCCAGAGAGCTGTGGCAGTTTAACGAACTAGTTTTCAATGAAGAGTGCTGCCCTGCCACGGGGCCGTATCCTTGACCCAGCAGGAAGGCTCTGCCCTGAGCTCTCTGCCGACCCATCCTGGTTTCCTTGCACCTTTCATTTTCCCAACAGGACGGTTTGGTACTTGTTTCTCTTCTCCAGCTCGTCGTTGATGAGCTTTCACATACACAGCAGAGCCAATGGCACCTCCTGGAGCAGTTCAGTGCCTCTTGCTCACCTTTGGCTAATTACCACTCTCACTTTCATTAACGTGGCTCGCAACCGCTGGAGACCCTTCCCCTTGCACAGTCCCCAGCACTACGCTGTGGCTTCGCTCTATCGTTTGGATTTGGGAAATTTTAAACCCCTGCATGCGGCGCTGGGCGAGAACCGCATTGTCTCTGACCTCCGTAGAGAACTGCTCTTCCCGTCAAGTAAAACACTGGCTTAATCTTTAATTCAGGGCTGTCTTTTGAGGATCACAGCCCCAGCTCAGGAACAAAGCGAGCCCGACAACTGTCGGAGGCAGAAGATGAAATATTAATCCATGCTTTTGTGACATCCAGGCTGGATTATAGTAATTCCCTGTCTGCAGGTCTTCCCAAGGCCGCCTCCTACAAAACACAGCTTGTACAGAAGCCAGCCGTGAGATTTAACCATGTACTGCAGACAAACTCCCAGACACTAAGCTTGGAGCTTGCTTGGATACCTCTATTCCTTCTTTATCTCCGGGTATGCTCTTCAATTACCATGTGTAGAGCACATCCATAACTGTAGGTATTTTTAGTCACTAAAAAGTCTCAGCTTCAGGATGTGTCTACCTGTACAAGAAAGAAAAAAACCGCAGAAAATCTATAAACATGGTAAGCAAAATCTACAAACGTGGCAGGCAAACTCTGGCTCTTTCCCTCCTAAGCCCATCATCCCAGGACACAGGACATGTGCTGTACTGGTCGCCTTTCTTTCAGGGGATTGAGTGGCATTTCCTCAGGGCAAGAATTAGTTAAATTGAAAAAGCAACAAAATTAGGCTGTTGTGAAGAGCTGAGTGTTGTACACCAGTCAGCTAGGATATGAGCAAAGTAAAGAGAATGTGAGGTTGGATGAGAGAAAGGAACCAACATCACAGAGGGATATGGCTGAAGAAAACACCGAGGGAGGAAAATGGATTAAAGGCACCATCACCACCTGGATATTTCCAGAAGCATCAAAGCTGCAGCTGTTCCTGTGTTGCACATGCTGGGTCGAGTGCAGGGCTTGTTCCAGCCAGACTTGCTTGTCTACTCCGTGCCTCAGTTTCCCCATCAATTAAACAGAAATATTTTCCTAAATTCCAAGTCAACTCACAAGGTCAGCTCTTCATTACCAGGTAATGAGGGAAAAGGACGGGTGGGAAAACCCACAGAAACAAAACCACATAATGAAAAGTCTTGTCAAGCAAATGGAGCATGTCATCTATTGGCTTTGGAAAACCACGTGACGTTCTTTACGGATGGTAGAGGCAGTTGGAACAGCAGGCGCCAGAGTGGAGCCTGGGGCGATCCCAACGGTAGTCTGCAGATGTCAAATGATGGCGAGGCCGGACACATCCAGAACATAGATCATCTGCTGCTCACGGCTGGAGGGTGCCTGAACCCGTACAGCTTCTGAAGGCAAAGAAATGCGAGAGTGCTCATGCATTTCCCACAGTATAGATAGACACCACTGAAGGTATCACCCTTCAAAACCCATGAAAAAAAAAAAGTAAGTACTTCCCGCGGAGTAACAGGAAGCTGACAGTCTCTTTGGCCTGCTTTTCCCACCGAGTGCTTTCCTTAGGTAAAGGAGTATTTGTTGTATGGCAAAAAGTACACTGAAAGCTTTGCCTGGAAATGCAAGGCTAAAAAAGTTTTGCACCACACCCTACTTTTCTGAAGACTTATAGCTTTTGGAGATTCCAGCAGGCTATTTAACAGATTTATGAAGTTATAAAAGAGAAAGCCAGGTCCATGCAGTTTAAACGCCATTAAATCCCTGTGTCGCCATTTCCCATTACCTGGGCTTTTCTGAAAGCCTCACGTCAGCCAAGCAGACACATCAGGGAATGACACTTAGAAGGAATTTAAATGAACCCAGGGCCGGAGAAGAGAGGAGGGAGAGGTGGCAGCAGCAACCCAGCAGCAGCAGCAAGTCAAACAAAGCCAATTTCTAATTTAACAGTGATAATCCCCCACCAGAGTTATTTAAAAATTGCATTAATGTAAGAACGTGAAACTTCTCATACAGTTGTGGGTCTGCACCCACCCAAAATAGCCTTTGGATTTCTAGGCTCAGGGAAGAGCAGAAGAAAGCAGCATTTCCTTTGCTCATGGCCTGAAGGTCTCTGCTCCGTGCCAGAGCGGGCATGCCAGTCACGTCACTTATCAAACCCAACCCAACCATGTGATAATAAAGCTTATGAAATGAGTATGAGATGCTCTGAGCACGCACTGATGAATGCTTTTGGAGAGTAGCAGCTATTTCACTACTTCTAGTCTGGGCAAGATTGCTTTTTAAACAGGCTGTGCAGTATTCAAGCATCAACTTGTCTCAGTTCCTTTGAACTTGTCCAGAAACGTAGCCGAGGCAGGTGATGTTTGGATGGGCTTGTAGAAACTTCCTCGGCACCAAGAGAGAGTCACGAGTGAGCGTGAAGCACAAGGTGGTAAACTAGGCGCTGGGGACGCCACAGCCGGCTGAGCCCAAACCCTGTCACAGGCTGGAGGAAATGCAGCGCTTTCTCGTCCCATTTATACAAAGTTATTGAACTAAATCTAAAAATAAATACTGTGGTCAGTACAGTAGCCAGACATCTTATCTTGATATGAACTGGAATGTGTTTTACCCTGCTTTCAGCTTCAGTTGTAATGATACCGGTAATTGCCAACTTTGGGTTTCGGAGCCAACAATCCCTTTAAGACGCACGAGGAGTACTTTTTTCTTAGAGAGAGTTTCAGGCAGCCTGCAAACCCATGTGTCAACGCACAGGTTACACTGCTCACATTTTCAAGATAGCATCAAGAAAACGGTGGCACTGGGAAGGAGCAGAAGTGGGAATTCTTGAGCACCACACTGCACCCAGACCTCTAGGATTCCTTGCAAAGTGTTTCTGCTAATTTCAATTACATTGGCATCTTTCCTTTGAGAAAATATCTGCCGAGTTAGGCAGTGAATGCTGGGATGCTGGCAGGGCGTGTGGCTATTTAAAGGCTGCCTGATCCCCAAAGACCACGCAAGGCAATAGCCCTCCAAACTCCTACATCAGTAACATTTGGGTGTAAACCTCGGAGCCCCTCACCAAGAAAGGGTGCAGAGATCATAGTCTGGTCTTCGGTGCTGGTCTCTGGCTAAGACCAAGGGCTGTCCACCTCGTCATCCATACCACTGACTGGGACAGAACAACACAGGGAGACTCTTACCTCTGATACGAAAGGCTGTCGAGTACACTCAAAAGCACTTTCTGATACTTCTTAACCTCTTTTAGGCTTTGTCGGTGCTCAAAGGCAGCCTTGAAAACTTTTTCTTTGAGTAACTATTTGGTTTTTAACCCGACGTACAGATCTCACTGATGCCCAGACTCTCCCAACTCAGCCGACTTCTGAGCAAGCCAAAGGCACCTTGTTGGCGTTACTGTTTCTCCCCTTGCTGAGAGGCTATCTGGGATGTCGGCAGCAGCGATGCACAGCCAGGAGCGTGCCTAGCTCCCTCCAGGAGCGCAGCTCCGGTGGTGAGAAGTTTCAGGGACGTGGGACAGGGGAGTTTGAGACAGCAGTCACCAGAAGACTGTGCAAGACAGTGTGGTGACCTTTTCTGCAGGAGCTGAAGGGAAGGGTGACGATGGGATCTGTGCTTACAGAAACGATGGGGCCAGGCAAGTGAAAGCTGCTCGCTACTCACGCGTGTATTTCTCCCTGTTGCAGTCATTGCATCCACAAAATATATGTTCATGATTTGCTTACTCCGAGCGCCTTAGACAAAGTAGCCCTGCATAATTATGTGAGTTGCACTCACTTCTGAATTGCACCTTCCTTAAGAGGTTTCATTTCTGCTCCTTCCAGCCCCAACTTCAACCTCTCCAGGCTGCATTTCCAAGAAGGCTGTGGCATTTCCCTCTCAAAATATCAAGGTTAGATCCGCCCAGCCACTGCCATGATCTTTTGTTAATATCTTCCCCAAATTCCGTTCGTCTGCCAAACCAGCCCTCAGCGAATCCACAGAAGACGCCTACCTGACTCTCCACATTCAGTGGCAGTTTTAGGGAGTGAAAAGATGCTCTCTAAAAAAAGAGGGCTCTCCCCTGGATGCTCTCCCAGCCCCTGCTTTTGGACACCTCCCCACACCTGGACAAGCTCTCACCTCTAAGAAGCCTAGCCCACCACAAAACAGCACCAGTCGCTCTACCAAATTTCATCTGTGAGTTTGCAAGGCACGTGCAGGAGCCAGGCCACGGCACGGCACGACAGCCTGTCCTTGAGAGCGGCAGCACTGGGAAGTGAGATGCCCACGGATGGCACAGACCTACGTGTTACACACTGCCGACTCTGAGTGACTCCAGGTCCAAGAGGTTTTGCTTGTCCCTCCTCCTGCCCCTCAGCTGATGTTTTTGCAGGTTCTTTCTTGCTGCCGATGGGAAAGGCTGTGAAGCCAGAAAAAGTCTCGCCTAAATCTGCACTGCCCACACTGAAGTGATGCCCCAGCCAATGCCAGCAGATGCTGCCAGCAAGCTGCACTGGGATCAAAGATTTGTTCTTCAGCATTTCTGTTAAGTTTGCGGGGTGAAAACAAGTTCACCTCTCCTTTTACACTTGAAGAGCTTTTGCTGCACAGTTGATGGAAAGCAAAAAGTCTTCAGCTGTATTGTTATTAATGCCAGCAAACATGGCTGAAAATACACAGGGCTCACAGTCATTGCTTATAGCTTATATTACCCATTAGAACTATAATGCCATCAAAGTAATATTCTCCATTTACATCAGCTCTAGCATTTTACCTTGAGTACATATTATAAGCTATCAAAATGCAGTGGCCCATAATGAACACAAAGGTGCCATCTTTATTTAGACACTTTTCAGAATAGTATGCTAGGTCACTAATGCTATTTAGAATTGCTTCTCGGGGTAATTGGTACATCTCTTCTTCCTGAAGTGCTGTGCTTTAATCTTTTCACTCTATAATCTCGGCTCCTTACAAACAGCCACAGAAATATTTGTATTTTCAGAACATAAAGGACAATAAATCAAGACTGAAGTTCCTGCCTGATTCTGACTATTAAAAGCATTTCACTAGCATCTCCAGGCTGAGCAGATATCTTGCCAATTGCTTTGCAGTCTTGTTTGATTACAGGCAAAGCACACTTAAGTAAAGGACAAACTGCAGAGCAGTAATCCTGGGACTGCTTTTGTAAATTAACATGGGGTTTCCATCATTCCTCAAAGAATGGCTGTGGTAGGGCTTACGTTTGCTTCTGCTGAAAAAATACTGTACACTCGTTTATTAGGAATTGCAAAATTAGGATATTTCCCCCTAGTTATTAAAATCAGGTAATACTGAATTATACAACATGTACATGTAAAGATGTACATGTACACCTGTGTGTTGTAATAGTGATTATTTTTTTTTCCCCTTTCTGTCTAGTAAGCTCACTGACTCTGAAGCATTTTACTCAATTGCTTTCAAAATAACTCAGGTTTTCACTCATACCATCTTTTCTTGTAAACTTGCTATTCCAGCAAGGAACGCTGCACAGACAGGTGCTCCTTCTTCCAAGGAGCTCTGTTGAATTCCAGTCACCTATTTTTGAAACCATGGGGCCAACACAACGACAGGCTGGGCTCAGTTTGCATGACAAATTTCATTTCACTCCCTGAAGCCAGGGCTTTACAACACATTTGTGAGTAAGCAAAAAGCCCAGAAACCAACGTTAGAAAACCCGCAGAACTGAAGACGAGACATAGTCATCTAACACTGACATTCCTCTGCAGAGCTCCACAAACACAACTCGCGTAAAGCAAACGATCTGCCCTCAGGTTTTCTCCTCCACCATTTCTCAGGTCGGTATGCCTTACAGTGTTTGAGAAGAGAGACATTTGGAGGGCCCTACATCATGTAAAATATCTAGTTTGACACTCCAGTCCTGCAAAATAAAGCTGAAGTTACCTTAATTCCTTGGAGAGTATCACTGAAGTTAACAGGACTCCATAAACACAAAGTAGAAATCCTCTCTGAAAGATTGGTGGCCTGCATGGGATGGGAAAATAACCTGCTTTGAAGGAACCTACATCTGTAGGAATCCTAAATCTCCCAGGAGAGGTCTGCTTAGATGCCATTGGTAATATTTTCTGTACCTTTCAAGGTAACAGATTCTGCCTTTTAACCTGCTCCCTCTGAACAAAGTCATACCTGTTGCAAAGGACTGCGCACAATGACAGCCAGGAAAAAAACTGTGTCCGTCAACAAACTAAACAGATGAACCTAGGAGAGAGGAGTATTATGAATCGTGATAAATAATCAGATCACGCTCTATACTCTCTAAAAATAGTTATTTTAGCAACAACGGGCTAACAGTGAACCACTATTAGCATGCAAAGTAGAGCTCCCGTACTATGCAGTATAGGTTTCCAGCGCGTACGTTGTAGGAGCTATTTGGCACAGTGAAAAGCGAGGCCGTGTGTTTAACGAATGTCCTCATAATAAGCTCAGTTGAAAGGCTTATTTAAGGCTTCAGCCTTTCATTCCAGACCCCTCCAACTGTCACAATTGTCACATCGGCAGCAGGCTAATGTTTATTCTGTTCTGGGTGATAAATCAGGCCCTAAAAGAGAATTCTTGCATTTGCTATTCATTGTCTTTTATCCAGAGAGTAGGAATTAGGTAAGGAATCAGCTTCTAATATAGGTTTTTTATTAGCAACTCAGATTTAACACAGTGAAGAAGCGTTCCCCCAAACTGTGTTCCAAGGAATCTGATCTCACGTTGCTTAATGCCTCTGGGATGAATAAAATATTACATCTTAGTTTCTAAAATTGACTGTTCTCTCTCTTTGTAGGTACACACACCCCAGAATATTAATTAGGTCTCAGTTCAGTTAGAATATGTCTCAATTCCACATGCTACATGCGCATACACCCAGTGCTGGCTTTTGCAGCAAAGAGAGATAACACATATTTCTTTAAGCTAAACTTCGTAGGTTAAAAGAACCAGAAGTTTGTTTAAAGGTTTGCATTTGCAGTTCTTCCTCATCCAAAGGTCTCTCCCATGCAAAAACATTCAAGGACATGTAGATTTACAAATCAATGAATTGTACTTTCAGTGTATAATTAGGCAGTGGAAATTGAGGTCACTGAGCAGCGTTAAGAAACGGTCAGCATCCAGTTCTGAAACAAGATGATAGCTCAGTTTCTTTTCTCTCATCATCTTCTAACAACAGTTTTGCAGAGCACAACCGAATCCACTTCTGTGCCTATCCACTTACTATTCTAGTTTTAATACTTGAGGGTTTACCGCTTTAGTCACAGCTCCTGTTCACTGCAGATTTAAATACATCAAAAAAGAAAACGAAGCGCGCAACATTCCACCAAGCGCATGCCCCAGCCTGCTGGTCTTCAAGAGACAAAGCCCCGAGAGACCTTTCGCTTCCTCGGAGTTCCCCACTACCCTGTTTCAAACCCGGCCAACCCACCCTGCTGCCAGGCACAGAGCGGCTTGGAGCAGCCCCTTGGAGCCGAGAAGCAAAGCTCCACTCAGCCCGTGCTTCTGCGGTACTTGGGTAACACGTGCCGGGACAACAGAGGGAGGTGAAGACAACCCGCACCGTACGTCTGCTCTGTCCTCCTGCCTCAGGGCTACTAGGAATTGTCGTGGTTTAACCTCAGCTGGCAACTCAGCCCCACGCAGCTGCTCGCTCACTTCCCCCTGCCCAGTGGGATGGGGGAGAGAATCGGGGGAAAAAAGTAAAACTCATGGGTTGAGATAAGAACGGTTTAATAGAACAGAAAAGAAGAAACTAATAACGATAACGCTAATAAAATGGCAATAGTAATAATAAAAGGATTGGAATATACAAGTGATGCTCAATGCAATTGCTCACCACTGACTGACCGATGCCCAGCTAGTTCCCGAGCAGCGATCCTCTCCAGGCCAACTCCCCCCAGTTTATATACTGGGCATGGCGTCACACGGTATGGAATACCCCTTTGGCTGGCTTGGGCCAGCTGCCCTGGCTGTGTCCCCTCCCAACCTCTTGTGCCCCTCCAGCCTTCTTGCTGGCTGGGCATCAGAAGCCAAAAATCCTTGACTTGAGACTAAACATTAGGTAGCAACAACTGAAAACATCCGTGCGTTATCAACATTCTTCTCACACCTAGCTCAAAAACATAGCACTGTACCAGCTACTAGGAAGACAATTAACTCTATCCCAGCCGAAACCAGGACACCCTACGCCTGTCCCCCACCTTCTGGCAGCTGAAGGCTCGCCCCCCTCTCTCGTGAACCGCTTCTGTGGGCTCTGCCTTTACGCCTTGACCTCAATCAGCATTAGGAGTCCTTTAGCAGGAACCCGCTGTCCATGGCTCCCGTTTGTGAAAATCTGCTCTGAATTCATAGAAACAATCACAGATTAAAGCAGCTTTTTAAAGAAATGAACCATGAGGTCACAGCAGAACTCAAACAAGTGGAACATTAACCCTCACTGCAGTGACACATCACTTAAAAAATGAAATAAAGCCTAAAATTAGGTGTAGATTACTTTAAAAATAATGATATATATATATATATATATAAATACTAAGCAGAGTTTTCAGATAAATACAGTGGGTTCACAAGGAAGTGTAAACCAGGGCAAAACCTGATGCCTCTCTTCCTTCAGACCCAAACCCTGGCACGCCGGCGCAGTTTTACTCAGAAAGGCGTCGCACATATCTGTGGTCTCAGTCACGTGTGAAACATGACGAGACACTAGTTATTTCAGCTGCCGACAGCATGCAGAGATTAGTAGCTAACTTTTGCTTTTCATTTTAACTAAAACCCCTGTTCTGCATTAAGAGACGCTTCTGGTTTAAGAGGGAAGCCAGGTTAGTTGCTGCGCTCTCCAGTGCGCTTGCTGCCCCGTATGTAAGAAAGTGATGTCATTATCCTTCTCAACATGGTATCAGACATCCAGTGACACCCGAGACAGCCCACCAAAAACGGCTTGCAGGAAGTTACTTTACATACCTTCCTAACCTGCCACTGGTTTGCCAGCTGGAAAGAAGGATAAAAAACCATATTGCTGAACCAGCTTTAGTCACAGCAAGGTGAGAATCTACCAAAGGTAACACATGTGTCCTTACCGTCAGCGATAGAGAGCTCACAGCTTGTTAACAGCTAAACAATTTTTATAATCCTTAAAAATCACTGTGGATTACAAATGCTTTTCTTTTTCTAAAGCCGTGAGTGACCTACAGAATGCCAGCCACTCAAGTTTTCTAAAAATACCTCCAACGCAAGCCGGGCAGCACAGATTATATTACAGAGCTTCTTTCAAGGTCACTGGCAAGATCTATGCTTGCAATAGCTTTACTATCTGTGTTTCAGTTTTGTCGCTGGCAGCATTGGGAGTGGGTTTCACAAAAAATCATCACCATCCACGCATGCCCGTTAGCTCCAAGCAGTAATAAATTACATTTTTTTATAAAAAAGTATTGTATTCTTTTTCTCATCTCCGATCAGCATCCTGGAGGGAAAGGAAACAGACTCTGCAGCAGAACTGACTTCTTTGTTCATGGAGTGCTTTGTCAAATACAACCCATTCCACCTCTCCTCTCAGGCTTCCTGTCTAAATACTAGTGCTACCGTTTTATGAAAAGACTCGAAAAGTAGTATATGCTAGATGCACTCTCTTCTCTGAAGGGGGATGAGGAAAACCAATAAAAACACGTTCTTGAAGGAGACCAGAGAACACAGCGACAAGCAAAATACAAACCTCCACCTTCCTCAGAAAAAAGTCTGCATGCCAGAGGTGTGGTAGAGAAACTTTGAGGAAAAAAAGAATTCTTTAGGAAAGCAAATCAGGTACGTAGTAATTAACTTCACTGATTTTACATAATACAATCATGAACAGCACTTACCAAAGGCTACAGCTACAACGCAGATTTATTTTACTCATCTGTTGAAGAAATCTGATGACTCAGCGCTGTAGACTTGACTCTGTTTCTTCTCATTGAGGCTCCTCCACTCACTATGATCCGCGTTCCTCTTTTACTGACAGAGCAGACAATGGTAGCTGTAACCAGTTATATTTAAGTGTCTTTATCTTGTGAGGAAGATGTTTGTGTGCAAAGAAATTCCACTAAAACAGATCTGTCTTCTTAATTCTTTACATCATTGCACCATCTGACCAGCAACATCTCTTCCTGCTGTAAAAGTAACTGTACCCTTACTGACACACCCACATTTTCCAAAATGCAATTAACATATCTTAATCCTATAGCTAAAGGCATTGGCCTAAACTTAAATCTCATTTTGAACTTGATATACCCAAATCTGAAGGGGACATAAGATGTGGTTTATAAACACACACCCCACTGCCCGCCCCGAAGATGGCGAGTATTCAGAGCAACGTTATTCCAAAGTAACAAAAACTTAAGTCCAATCCACCCCCTTCACCTTTGTATGAAACAGATTGCTGTGAGTATTTTCATTAAACAGCCAGAAGCATGTGATGATCATACTACCATGGATAAAAGTACAAGACTCATGTTTCAAGACATCCGATGACAAAAGGGTAAACCATACTGTTGAAACTAGAAGTAAAAAATTTCTAATTACTAGTAACATTTGCAATACCGCTGACTGCCATCATGGAACTTGGAATAATTATGGACAACTCAATCAACAGCATGCCAGACATAATGCACATGTATCTTCCCCCAGAAGACGACATTTTTGGAATATGTAGCATGAAAAGGAGGCTGAGCGGAGACCTTATCGCTCTCTACAACTACCTGAAAGGAGGTTGTAGTGAGGTGGGGGCTGGTCTTTTCTGTCAAGTAACTAGTGATAGGATGAGAGGAAATGGCCTCAAGTTGTGGCAGGGCAGGTTTAGATTGGATATTGGGAAAAATTTCTTTACCGAAAGGGTTGTGAGGCATTGGAACAGGCTGCCCAGGGAAGCAGTGGAGTCGCCATCCCTGGAGGAATTTAAAAGATGTGTAGACAAGGCACTTCAGGACATGGTTTAGTGGGCATGGTTGATGGTTGGACTCAATGATCTTAAAGGTCTTTTCCAACCTAAATGATTCTGAGTGCAGAGTCTAAGGATGTAACATTGCAATAGCCCCAGAGCACTAAATCTATCATATCTGCACCACACCACATGTATTTTTTTGTATTACATACACTCTACACATATACTGATGCCCAAAGTATCAGAAAGCTTCCAGAAACGCTGCGGCCATTTCTCCAAACTCTTCAGTGAATCACTTGTGTTACGGCAAGCGCTATGTAACGTTAACTGCAGTTTATGAGGAGCTTGCCACCTCTTCTGATTACAATACCTTCTTTTTCTGAAAGAAGATGAGAACCTGAAAAGCAATGGAAAATGTTAAATTTCATTTCCTTTACCAGACTGATTTATTACCAGGCTTAGATTCTACAGCTTTGCAAAGATCAAGTGAGAATCTTCAATTTCACAGTGCAAAACAGCAACTCCCATTCTAGATGGCAGCATCTAGTTTTTATTTTAAATGAGACTGGACTATCCAAAACAGCTCATCCACTGCATCATAAAACTTCCTAATAAATTTCACTATCTATAAAATGTTGATTAGTCGCGCAGCATGCTGCAATAAGATCCCATAAACCCAACAAAACCACACCCCGCTGATTTACTTTGTGCTTACAGAAAAAAGAGGCCAATATACAACTTCATGCTTTATTGTTGCATTATCTCCACATTGACAATTACAGAAAATTTCTTTTGCAATCATTTCAAGGTAACATCCAAACATCTCCTGGGCTTGTAGGTTACTGTAACATATTTAAAAAGCATCAACAACCTTCAGTAGGCAATCCAGATCACCAGTTACGATTCTTTATTTTGGGTAAGGTAATGCTTTGGTAAGGACACCTATGTATAAACATGGATACCTCCCAACAATATACTTTGTATTCATACAGAGACATTTTCTAACTGTATAGGAATTCCTGCGCTCTAAAAGCCACTAAAGCTATCTTGAGAGTCATACTCCATTGTATAAAGTTACATATCCATCTAAGTAATCGAAGACAAAATTCAGGTGTTGTCTATATATGCTGTATATATTGCATTAACAACCAGAAGCAGTAGTTCGTAATTCAAAAGCATCCATGTTCCTAACTTTAAGTATTAGAATGGAAACGTGGTGTTGCTTTCAGAAGCATTTCTACCAGCTGCTACTAGACACAGAGTAGAGGTACCCAGCCCCACCGAATCGTGTGCTTCTACACTGAGGTACTTTTAGTTTTCCACTGCAGTCAACAGAGTCAAGAGTTACCCAACTCGTCTTGAAAGACGCTTCCATTGGGTCAAAGACGCCGTACCTAAACTCTAGCAACTGTCTTGACTACATCACCATTGACTACAGCTGGAGTCTAGACGCTACGTCAGACGCAGGCACAAGACTGGGAGAGCCGAGTCCCATCCAGCAGCTACCAGTACCGAGTGACTGTGATGATCTGCTTCACTGCTGACGCAGCACACTGACAGCTACTGCCCGCACCATCAAGGAGATGCCACCGCTTTCTGTCCTGAATCTGCAAAAGTTCCTGCCAACAAACTGCCTCGTGCAGCTATTCCACGAGGCTCAACAATGCTACTCTTATGAATGAGTTACTCATGTGTGAAACACATGTACACCCACGAGCAGCTACAAGCAAGGCCTTAGACGTACCGGCATCAGAAACAGAAAGCATATTTTAAAAATTATGCATATTCTAATACAGAATAATTCTTATAAACAATGCTCATTCCTTAAGGCAAGTACGGTTATCTCATTAAATTGAAAATAAGGACTGCATACAAAGGTTGTACATCCTTCCTTGCGTGTAGAATAAATATATCCATGCATATCTTTTGCAAAACATCATTTCTATTTCAGGCCTATGAAGAGATGGAAGTGCCAGGTCCCTCTCATCCACATGAAGCGAGTTCTTGCATTTGTGAAATGGGCCATATTTCACATGACTGTGTTGTTGTTGTTTTAAATCAGCTACTCAGGGAATAATTATTTCAGCTGCAGAAATTTTAAAAAGTACTATTTTTAAAACTCTCCTCACTGGTTTTCTATACTATTTGATTTTAAACATAAATGAACTAGTAAAGCCCCAAGTGACCCCAAACTTTCACTGATTTGCCAGCTGAATGTTTGCAGCACTAGCTCCGGTACCCACTTTTTTGACATTATTAGAAGTTTTATAAACCTAGAGCGTACTAAAGGCCGTACTGTATTTATAGTCAGTTAAAAACAGAAGTACACTTTAAAAATGGAGGTGGAATGTTGCAAAAATTATTTTCCTGGGTTTTACAGAGATGAGTTGCAGAAGGAAAATGATACAGCTAAGTGACTTTGAGCTGTGCAATCAAAAGATTTAATTATGTGGCCAAAACTAATCCGATTGCTCTATTTGAAAAGTAACTTTTTTATTTACTCGTATCATTACTGTCCTTATTCACAGTAAGACAACTAGGAAAAAATATGATGTGCAACAGAGGTTGGGTCATAAAGTTAAAACACATTTACTAATGGTATCTCTTAATTTCAAACAGTGATCTCAAACTGTAAGTTAAAATAGAAAACAGATTTTTTGCCAATTTATTTTAAGTTCAATTCTGGAGGCTCCTGAGCTCCTTCAGCTTGTTATTGGAATTGAGAAATCATCACCTCATAAATACAGAGCCCCCAGTGAGACCCATGAGATCACAAATCAGTTGCCTACAGCAGCAGTGTTCTTGTAACTCCGATTTCTTTCCCCTCTCCATACCTACAGACCTCCAAATGGAAGAACCTCAGCAAGACTGTGCGAGTGCACAGGGGTGGAAAGAAGATTCAGCTGGATCTCTGCCTGCTTGAGAATGTTTTTGGGCCCTTTTATCATCTCACTAGTTGAAATCAGAGGGTCACAGTCACTGGGGTGTAACACTGGCGGATACTGAAGGCTGCAAGGGTTCTACGTAATCAAGACAACCACTGACTTCTGCCTCAACACACACAACAAACTCCCTCCAGAGAGTAAAGGTACCAGTACAAAAGGGCTAGTCTTCCTTACCAGCTTAGCATAAAAACTACATTAACTACCTGCTATTGCGATGCCACAACTGAAAGTACAAGTTCTAAGCTCATTAATTATATTACTCATACTAAAGTTTTATCTTGGCAATAAGAAAATCTTATAAAAAACCCACCCCTGATCAGCAAATACTTAATAGAGAATTTTCCATCTGGGGTAGCAACTGAACAATGTCTTCATTCTTATTAACCTTTGAGAATTGAAGGAACAGCATATTATTTTAGAGGTCAGCTTTACTGATTTGACAGTGTGAATCCTAAAGGGTTTTCGCCTTCTCTCGAAAACTTATTCACTGACGGCAGTTTGGCTGAGATTTTGATGGAGAGCTCACTTGCGAGGCTGGTGGATGTGCTGTTTGACATGCTGCGGGTGAGGAAGCTTTTCCACGGAAGGATGTGGTTTCTGATGAGCCACCTGAGCCGCAGCTGGAGGGAAGTCCTTATCACCCTGTTCAAAGAACACACCAGGAAAAATTTAAGAAATCTTAAAATCGTACTTTCCAGTTCAAGTGGATGTAAGTTTTTAGAAATGTGAAAAGCAGATGGAAAAGTGTTGCTCGTTACTCTGAAGTCCCCCTGTACACTTCCTATCTTGCCATTCTTTTAGCCAACTTCAAGATTTCTCATACACACGTTTCACTTCTTTCAATCACACACACCATCCAAGAACACAGTATCTTAAAGGCACCCAAGCGGAAAAAACCCAAAACATTCCTATCTTCAGTGCCTAAAAGCTCCTCGTGCTAAGCCACTTTCACCGGCTCTGTACGGTCAGATCTCCTTGACCTGTTTGGTTTTCACAAAGCAACCAGAAAGAGGAGACTCTCTTACAAATAAGGCAAGGCAGTCTGAAAAGCTACCTGCCCAAGAAAACCTACTGTAGGAATGCCAGTTCTGTAGGAAGAAAGGCAGGATCTAAGACTAAGTTTTGACTGAAATCTTAAGGGTGGCTGGCTTTTAAGTTTAACATGCTCTTTTAACCAGGTCTGCTAGTGTTAGTTCTCACGTGCTGCTGTTGGGCAGGCTCAGTTCAGGTGTAACCCTTAGGCCACCTATTTACAACTCTCATTTCAAGGGTCAGTCCCATAAGGTTTTCAAAAAGCAATGGGAAACTGCCAGTGCTCAGTGACATGGGGAGGAGAATAGCACCACAACTTCCCTCTTCAGAAACTGGGACAAACGCGTAAGCAGAAACTGCCTGCATTCCATCGGCTCATGGGGCGACAACCTTACACTGAGGTATTTTGTACAAAGCTGACATCTCAGATGGCCTGTTTCACACCTGACCCCATTTCAATCAACTCCAAATTCTTCCTTTTCTGTTTTGTTTTTTTTTTCCTATCTTGATGACTAGGTTAACTTTTTACGTTTTTTCACTTTTTTCTCTAATCTAAGTTGCTTCCGATTTTCAAAGATCTCCTCTTCTCAGACTTGACATTTCCTACCTTCTTTGCCCCTGATGCTGCTGTTTGCCTTTTCCATACCTCTCTGACCCCTCACACCTCGTTGTCTCAAATGGGTGACGCAAATGCAGCTCTTCTATGACTTGTGAGTACTGCAACGGTTGAGCAGATGACAGAGTCAGTCTGTGAATGTTAGCAGGAAATGTCTATCTTTTGAATCAAAGTATCATAGAATAATTAGGTTGGAAGGGACCTCGGGATGTCTCTAGCCCAACCTCCTGCGCAAAGCAGAGCTAGCTGCGAGATCAGACCAACTTATTCAAGGTTTATTATCCAGTCTGGTCTTGAAAACCTCTAAGGACAGAGACTGAATAGCCCCTCCAAGCAACCTGCCCCACCTCCTGAATGTCCTCCCAGTGAAAAAGTTTATTTTTTTTTTAATGCCTAGTCAGGCCCTTCCACTTCACTTTTTGTCTGTTTCTTGTCTGCCTGCCACACGCCACTCCAAACAGCCTGGCTCCATCTTCTTTATTACTTCCTTGGAGATGTGGCAAGGCTGCAGTTAGGTTCTTCCCAAACCACCTCTTCTCCATGCTAAACAAGACCTGCTCCCTCAGCCTCTCCTCCAGCCCCCTGAGCACCTTCGTGGCCCTCCAGTGAACTCGCTCTGGTTTATCAACACCTTTCATACACCGGGGTGTCCAAAACTGGATGAACTGTTCCATATGTGGTCTAAAGCCTGCTGAGCAGGGTGGGAGAATCCCTTCCTTCGATCTAGCAGCTACTTTGCTGTTAATGCTGCCCAGGGTGCTGTTGGCTTTCTTGCTGTCTTGCATGCAGCTGGCTCGTGTCCAACTGCTGCCTGCCATTCTTCCAGCCTGTCCAGGTCCCTCCGAGTAGCTGCCCTGCCCTCAAACTTATTAACTGTTCCTCTCAATTTGGTGCCACCCACAAACCTGATGAGGTGATAAAGACATGAAACAGGACAGGTCACAGTGTATAAACCTCTGCTTGACACTGATGAGAACTATTATATACCGGGAAACTTGAAAATGTAATTGAAAAATTATTCTGGCTTCAAAAAGGCATTGCTAGGTTTTGTTTATTACATAGAGAGGAAATTTTGATACATGTTTGGGAGCTATAAAGTCTCAGAAAATCATGGAACCATTTTGCTCTTCACAGGTTAATAAACAAACCTGTAGCTGAAAGCTTACTGAAGGTAAGTATAGTACCCTATCAAGTAACTGATTAGCTAAGGAAAAACTCAGTTACAAAATAAAGAAAACAGTTTCTTTCCATTTTGAATCTTTTGCGTGCCTACTAAACCGGGGGCCTGTGGTTTTTTATGTCTGAGATTTCCTCAGTCACTCATAAAAAAATATCACTACCCTATAACTGTTAAAGTGCTATCAACATTACTAAACATGAATGCAGCAATTAGTTAGAAGTAATCAGGCATCTAAATGCCTAAATAGGTATCCACCTTGGTGCAGATGGAGGTCCAGGAAATACAGCAGTGCCTGTCTACTACCCTTATGGGTTAGGGAAAATGGCATCAGCTCGCTCCTTCCACCTGCACGACCTGACACAACCACAGCATCTTACACTAAACCACATTACACACCCCAGTGATGTAAGGCCAGCATGGTAAAGGTACCCATCACGTAAAGGCACAATAAAAACCCTGTCACGATGCACAAGGCATGAATTACTGATCATACAATTAATGGCTAGTTAAGACTAATGATTTAGCTTATGGATTTCCACGTCCTGCCCGCTGTTGAAATCCAGGGAGTAACACCTTGAATCCCAAGTACCTCAAGGCACAAAGGGCAGCTGAAACACGTTATCTTCAAACACGTCTCCTTACAGGCAGGAGTGTCGCTCCTCCTCACAGATCAAGCTATAGCAGCAGACTTAACATGCAACCGCTTTCAAAGGAAATGAATGCTGCAATATCTGGCTTAGATATGAAAAGAAGATCCAATAAACTTAAAGTGCTAAAATTCAAACTAAAATGGTGGAAGTAATTTCAATTTCACACAAAACCGAAAAGAATGCTTGAAGGGACTTACACAAATATACAAAACACAAAGCCTCTTCTCATAAAAGAGGAAGGGGAATGAAAAAGATTAATTTTGCTCTGATCAGTGATAATTCTGAAAAGCCCACAATAATTTTTCTATGATTGAAAGAAATTTAATGATAATCTTACCCTAGCAATGACACCAGAGATGAACACCGTCGGTTTAGGTGGGCTGAAAAAAAGAAGAAGGATTATTTGTACAAATTATTTAGAAGGTAAAAATGAAAAGTACATCACACATACAATGCAAAAAAAAGTGGTATTCCTAGCAATTAATGAATGTTTCAAATAGACAAGACAAATTTCCTCTGCAAGTGACTATTGCCTTACTAGTACTTGCTGCAGCCAAGAACAGACCCGTAGGTTTTGGCTGCTATTACTTCACATTAATCGTGACAGCAGTAAAAGGCTAGTCCAACAACACTCTGTTCCTTACTTAAAGCTGAGAGTCTTTGTTTGTTTGCATTGGTTTCTTAATCCTCAAATTTTATATATAAGCTGCCAGCAGTACTTTAGGCTTAGTATATTTGTATTGCAACAATGAAAACTGTAGTTGGACTAAACTTACTGCTGTGATGGAGAATAAAATAAAATTCAAGTTTATATCTGTCAATCAAATGGATTAAAGATTCTGAGTCTCAGAAAAAACAACACCCAGTACTTTAAATCATAGACTTTCAAGCAGATAACTTATCTACTTTATTACATAGAAGGAGAATCATGTCTGCAATAAAGCAAATGTTAAAAAACATAACGCAAAGCCTGCCTGCCTTCCTTTTTCATTCGCAGCCCTCCATTCATGCCAATAGGAACAGACCCTCCACAGGTAGAACTCGACTCTGAAGCTTGGTCAGCACGAGCAACCAGTTTCCCTGGGCCACTGATCTACTGAGCTGACCACATCTGCCCGAAGGCCAAAGCGCAGCCACGGCTAACAGTTCATCCCTGGTGGTGGGCATTGCCACAGTGCCTAAATTATAAATAGTCAGCAAATTCAGTGGTCTCCTGGGCAAGGAAAACCATACATCTGCATGGAGCCTGCAGAAGGATCGAGACCAGGAGCTCCAGGAAAATCTCCACAATAGAGGTAATGCTTCTGTAAGAAAACCATGTAGCCTGAGGCATTGCAAAGGGAAGGAGAGCGCAGAGGTAAAGCTGTGCCTCCCTCTGAGCATGTCCATAACCGAGGACTCGGAGCAGGTGGCTCATTAACTTGGACCACGAGAAGGGTGCCTACCCTGTGAGATTATGGCTGACAAGGTTGGAACAACAGAAAGCAAACACAAATAAGTGATTTATGAGAGGAATGATACTGATTATTACAATGCACTTTACAACTACACAGCCTGTAAAGATTTATTAGTATGATGTTACGTGAAGTTAAGGTAACAAGCAGCATAGTATTACACCTTGATATAAAGGTCTAATAAATATTGCCTAAGCCCTGTTTAAGTCACGGTATTGCTACACAGTCTCTGAACACCCCAGTTATTTAACAAGACTCATCACCCCTTCTAGAAATTTTTAAAGAGTCAGAAAGAGAAAGACAGGATTGGAAAACAGGGAGAAAGGAAGGAAGTTCCACTCTAAAATACCTCCATTTAAGAGTACCAGTGGTATTTCCTGCAGTAAGAAAGAATATTTCGGTAACTACATTAGACTTCTTCAATCTAATTTTCTGTTAGTATAAACTAGTAACAAGCAAAGATCAATAGCAAACCACTTTCATTTTATCCTAATTGTACTGAGCCAATTAATATGTTCCAGCCTGCATGAGATTTCCTGGATGCCGAGTAACAAACTCAAATACCTCTGAGACAACACAGATGTACTGCAGTGGCTCAAGGTACCGTTCATAAACTAACACCATGACATTATACAGGAAATGAACAGTAAATGGGGGAAAAAAAAAGTGTGGCAAGTTACTCTTCAACTATACGTGGAATCTGGCTTTAGTCACACTCAGAGAAACAATTATTTGTTTGACATTGCATTATTAACAACATTGGATAGTGAGAAATTCAAGTCAGATGGATTTTTTTCTTATATTCTTACCATGACCTTTCAGTGTTCACTATGCTTGGATGATGCATGAAATTCAAATCAACATTTCCCAAAAAGAGCCTGTATTTGCTGAACGTGCTACGGCTTGTCTGCCCACCACTACACTGTGTTACCTGCTGTGTGTTTCACACTACTTGCTTTAAAAACAAGCGAAATGCTCCATCGTTTTGGCCAAAAATGACAACCGGAAGGAATCTCTTGCATAACGGTTGTTTCAAACACAGCTTTTCCCCACTGCAAATTGCAAAATCTGCTCAGAAACCCTGGTCTCTTGTTCAAAATGTCATGCTATTAATATTCAAAGGACTCAAAGTTCCAAGTGCTAAGTTCCCCAGGTACACAACAGAGCTGGACAGAGTGAGAATATCTGGTACATTTCTGTACTTATTTTTCCTTAGTTGTATGTTCTTTTGGCTAAGGCTGAAGATCCTATAAAGACCATTTTCATACTCGGTTAAGTTAAAATCCAGTCTGAGGTTTATGTTTCAGGCAGGACCGCAGAAGTAGCTAGCGTATCTTTATAAAGAAGACAAAAATCAGCAATACCACTTTCCTGGTATAAACTATATCCTTCAGATAGAAAGCATTTATCTTGAACTCTATCATGAAGTAACATATTTAGCCTTGTTTATATGTAAATGTTTCTGCGACTATCTTTACCTGCACTCTCTTAGGAACAGGACACTAATCAGGACTATGCCACGGGTGCGTGGTAGGCACCGCAACACCTCACACTAACTCACCTACCGTTCACGTGGAACATTTGAGGACAGCACAGGGCAACTCACTGACACCTAGGGAGCAACGTAATGGGAAATCAGAGTTGCAAGCATATAGCTACACCCAGATGCAGCTGGAACAGGTTTTGTCCTTGACTTTCACCCTTGTTTGTCCTCTCCGTGGATTTTTGACCAGACTCTTCTTGCTTTATGCTACATTTCCAACTTTTAAATGGAAGAACTGATGGGAATGCTGACCTGGCTTCCAGCTCAAGCACCTCCACCCTCCAGCCACAAAGATCTTTTACAGAAATCCCGGCATTCATTTCTGGCTGGCCTGAGTTCCCACACTCAGCTGCGGGCACACACTATAATGAGGCTTCACCTCTCTACTTAACTGATTACAAAGGCAAAACACTTCACTCGTATGGAAGACACACCAGACTATTAGGAAGCTCATTTTCATGCATTAATTATTCCCTACAAGGGAAAAAGACAGAAAGCTGGCCAGAAACACGAATGATTGAGTGTGTCTGTATTTATGGTCTACGTTAAAGCCACTGGCTTTCCCCCCATTTTTACCAGATTACATTGTCCCAGAAAAGATCTTTAAAAATTTAGTATTATCAGTTATCTTTGCTGATCTATAGAACCAGAACCAGGCCAGCACATATATAATCACACATCTATACTAATGAAGAATTCAACGGATCAGAGAAAGACCTGGATAATCAGTCACTGATTCACGCTTTAATTTTATTCTTAATGAGAGAAATCTTTCTACAGATTAATTTCTTTGCAATAAATTCAGTCTCTACTGCCAGACTCCCAAACCATTGGCTTTTGTGGATCCAGATTAGCTGCCAGGACCATAACTCCGTAATTGCGCTCTGGGACATCTACTGGGACTGCAGTGCTGCAACGTCATTCGCTATCTTTCCCAAGAACCTACCGAAAATAGAAACAAAAGTGGGAGACTATGTGCAGGCTATCATTGCTACATTTGTAAAACACTTTGAAGTGCTTTAAATTCTATTGGTGTTTCACGCAAAGCACAACCTACATTTCCAGTATTTTGTAAGCTGTGATGGTTGCTCTGAGGATATACTTAATCTGATAGAAATCAGCTTGACAGATGTTGTTTTGAAGATGCAGCATTCCTTTGTCTAGCCGTCAGTAAACAAAAAAGCAAAAAAATCACTTCCTGACAAAAACTGATTCTGTTTATACATGTATGTGCTTTACAGGTACTTAATGCACACATTTATTTAAAGTTAAATAATAGCCACAGCCAATACTGTGTAAGGAATACAACAGCATGCCTGCCAAGACTGCGTAGTGTGTGTGTCAATACTTTCACAGCAAATCCTTATTTTATTTTAACATATGGAGAAAAAGAACACATCTGTTAAGATCTCAGTGTTCAGAGAACTTACCCTGATTTTACACGTGCGATGCTGCTAAGAACTGCACCTGTTTAACAGCAGACTCTCTACTGGATTCATTTATCCTGATTGTAATCAAATAAAATAAGGATTTCTATTATTTCATAATACTGAGCTTAAGTAAGATCTTTATCTGACACTGCAAGTAAATCACAAAGGAGATGGAATACACTTGAAATGATCATTAACTACATGAAATGAGGCATTAATAATACTAAAATCTTATGCCTTCACCTTAGAGGGATTGGTTGAACTGAAGTCTGACAGACATACTGTAAAGACCAACACAGTGACATTAGAATTACAACGAAATTTCCTACAGGCCACAGAACATACGTATAGCAGATGAGTATTTATCCAACTCGTGCAGTGGCTATGCATGTACGCATATATAGATTACACAGATGCACAGCTGTTTAAGAGCGGTCCCAAACGCAGGAAAGAGCGCAGCATGTTCCCGTAGCCGTTTGGGGGAGGAACGCCTGCAGCCGCTCTCCTGTTTGCAGCGTCTGAATTGCCTACTGCACCGTTACCTGATGGGATGGATCTGAATCTGATGCCGATGCCCAACGGCAGGTTGAATGGCAGATCCAATCTGGAGGAAGGACTATGAGCATTGCTCACAGTGCAATCCAAAACAAAAGCCTACATTTAGAGTTGACAAACCAGGGAATAGAACGACGCGTATGCATCATTCCTTTCCACATGAACTATAAAAGCTCCCGAAAAGGGAAACGCGTCTTCCTGCAGCCAGCTGGTACAGAAGGCTAGCGCTCCACGTTCTCTGGTGATCAGAAAAATCAAAACAACATGCTAAGACAAATAAAGAATGAGAAAAAGCAATGGTAAAAATAGTACCTCACTGTATACCTCAGTTAAAAGACGGTATCCAGTCCAGGAACACCGTAAGTAAAGAATTAGAGCAGAAATAAAGGTGGAAAAAATAGCTGAGAGAGCATGAAGAACCTTCTGTATGAGGCAAGAGCTAAGAATTACCTGCATGCAGTATACAAAAGAGGGGAGAATACTGTTCCCATTCTACTTGTACTACAGAGAAGGTAAAAGTGACACTTGAAGAAAGCAGAAGACATATTTAAAACTAGTAATAGCAGACACCTTTAAAATACCATAGAATTAAATGCAGAACCTCCTGAAAATAAAGCAAGATCAAGAGTTTAGTGAGATTCAAAACCAGAATTAGACATTTATGTGACGCAAACCCATTCACATCAGTTAGGACAGAAATGTATAAAACTTATATGAAAGCTGATGTTCCTGGGCTCCAGTTACCCTTAAACTGATCAGGACCACAAAGAAATCTCTTCTGTGCAGAGGTTAAACTTTGATATGTCATCACCCTTTCTGCCTTCAATTAAATATCATAAGAGATTATTTTCCCGATATATCTGATTCATTCAAAATTCATCTACATACTGTAAATCAGGGTATGAGCACAGTCTCAAGATTCCCATTATGCCAACATTTAAAACGGGTTAGCCTACTTTAAAAAGGAAAGAACTACACAGATGCAAGGCTTTTGTTAGGCTAGAAGATTTTTTTTGTCAAAAATAGGTAAAAAAAAGTTAAATACATTAAAACTACATTAAACTAATCTTCTAAATGGAAATGATTCATATTTGTCTTTTCCTACTCGTGGGAATGAATGACATGTCTTAGCACTGGCGATCACCTTGTGCTGTTTAAGTGGGTCTGGCAAACAGACACTTGAAATGTATAAATAACAGCATGACGTGTTTTTGAAAGACTTAGGAACCACAAATCATGTCGTAATTTTTAAATACCGAAGAGTAACGGTGGAGTTTGTAATTCAGTATCTCCTTCCTTTAATCAAATCATCCAATGGCACGTACTGCGACTCTTAGTTGGCCTCTAGCTGCGGAAAGCAAAGGAGAAATTTCCACAACAGGCTGCGAACCAAAGAGGTGCCTACGCAGAACCCAGAGCTGCGCCCAACTCCCCGAACCACCAGGCAAAGGCAGCATGCAGACAGCAGGCACCTCGCTCCTCCAGCACCCTGAAACAGCAGGGACTTGAAAAATGAGCAGAACCTGCTACTGAGCAGCTTTCCCTTTATTTCCTTGCTCATTTCCCAATAAACGTACCATTCACTCTTGTTAACAAGTTGCTTAGGCAAGCAAAATGAAGAACATACATGAAATAGTATGATCTGCAGTTACCCATTGATCCCCAACCTGTTCTCTAATTAGATTAAGTTTTGCTATTTTCTGCCTTGTCCTGGCACGATGTTCACTCCATGAACGGGAAGTTCTCCAAATATTCTGAGCAGAATTTCATCTTCAGTCAACAAAACTTCAGACATTAATCCTACCCTTATCCTTCTGGAATTAAAAGCATTTTGGCCAGTTGTTCAAGCCATCCAGCTTAATCTTCAAAGTTGCTTGGGAATTCATATTTTCTGGTTATAAAACATGAAAGCTAACTAGTCTTGGTTTCAGTCTAATGCCTCCCTAAAGATGTCCAGATACATCTTTATAGGGGTGCTTATCTGAATTTACATAGTTGCCTTTGATTTTGGCATTGTCTGTGAAAATAAATACCAAGATGATTAGAAACACACCGAGATGATTAAAACCACATTTCTCAGCAACAGAGTAAATAAAACTAACAAGCACACTGCTCATCAGCTTGCCTGAAATAGTTTCCCGTTGGTTATAATACTTTTAGGTTATTAATTTTCTGGACAGAAAAGTAATAATTAGTCTGACTGACTACCAGAGGGAAATATTCTAGCTTATTGCACGGGGACATACGGTATCTGCCATTCTATGATAACTTATCCTGTTGAGGTCATTTATTTATCTGCCATAGCTCTCCAACCTTTAAGATCACCCACAGGATGGCACTATTGAACCTGTATCGTGTACAGTAAGCAGGAAACAACCTCAAGAAAGCCAGGTGCTGCGGCAAATTCTGAACCAAGTAAAAAGCAATACTTTCCCTTGATGCCAAATCTTGACGAAATGCAGTATGTATATACACACACGCACACAAATTCATACACAAACCTACAGACGCTACTTTTGGAAAACAATTTTTATGTCATCATGTGTTAGTCTGTGCCCCGATATACCCATGAGATAGCTTCCACTCTGCTAAATTGCTCCTCTTCCTACGCAGGCAAAATTAATGCAAGTTTGAAGGAAGAACTCTATGCCCGATCAGGAGATTTTAATGACTATTTGTTTTGCTATTCACATACAAGCAAATTGGGTGTCCTGATCTTTTAATGAGGTGGTAAATCACTGGCCATTATATTTAATAGCAACTGATTGACATTCATTGTTCTTACACTCACTGTCAAGGTACTGCAGCATATGTCCTGATTAATCTCACCAGCCTCTCATTCATCTTTGTTTTTAGTACGTGTTAGCCATAAAAGAAAATTATTTAAGAAAGATATCCACCATCTCTTATCTATATTGTTGTACATGACACTGCTATCAGAGAATAAATTTCTCTTTCATGCCTTCTTCTGATCACAGAATGAAGATTTATGTATTTCACCTTTTCTATAGACTCAGAGGGTTTAGAAATAGTCTGCAATTCTCCAACTGCTGGTTCATTTATTAGGGTTCAACCCTGTTATCGCAGTATCTACATTAGCTCTTAGTGAACATCAGTGACAAACTTCTCACAGGCAGTGACTGCAGCATTAGCCCACTTAGTATCTGTAGCCACTTAACTGTGGAAAAATGAGAGCTACAAAAACTGACATAAAGCAAGCAGTACTTAAATGGTGACGCAACTCAAAGGAAACTCTAAAATAAGGAATGAAGTAGGGTAGACTTTAAGCATTTGCAAAATGGCCAGCAAAGACCACGGCACAAAAGGGGAAGAGTTCAAGTGCTGAAATATATCCCTGTGCATGTTCCCATGACAGTAACACACTTCCATACTGAGAGTACCATGGCCGTGGGCCTGCACTGCAGTGTCTCAGCTACAGAGACACATCAGCCAGTTGTAGCACTGCTGTAGCTCCTCCATCTCCCAGCAGATGAAAGATGGAGTGGAACTGGAAAAACAGCATGACACTGTATGAGGAATACATGATGTCAGTGCAATGAAGGAGACACAGAAGGTAGAAGCTAATGAGAAAGCGAAAATCTTCTTACTCATGCCCAGGTGAATCTCTTTGTCTCAGAGACACACAGCAGCGGCCCAGAATTTCCCAAACTTTCCTGTCAGAGTTTGTACCTGGATCTTGCTTTCCGATGTCTCAAGCCGTTGATCATTCAGTAGATGCGCACCTTTCACTCTCCTACTGCTTTGAACAACTGCAATATTGTTTCTTGTTACCCCAAACTACACTGCAGACACAAAGTCAAATGTGCACGCATGTGTCTGCACGTGCACAAGTACCGCATCGTCTTCCACAGCCACACCACTATTGTGAGGAGTCTTCTCAACCCGATTTTACACCACGCATTCTGCGTGGTTTCCATTCTGCAGTTGCCCCCTACTGTTACGCGATGCTCTCCAAAGCAAATGCAGACTGAAATCAGCCTTTCTTCACTTCTGTAGCCGTTCACAGCTCCACCCACAGCAGAACAGACCGTGATGAAGTTCTTGCCCATTTCAACAGGCCATTCCTGGGAAAGCTCTGAGCACGATAAAGGGTGTTGTGGAAGGTCATGAAGACACTTTGACAGTATCAGATCCTATGCTGAAGATTACGTGAACTGGCTGCATTGGCTAGGAACTTGCTTTAGTTCAAACCCTGCCAAAGTTATCGACACAATTCTCCCTGTTCTCCAGTGGCAAGTGGCATTTCTAGAGGCATAAATCTTGTCATAGGAGTAAGAGAGGAGTAAATCCTGGAACCTGGAATTCTCCTTAATTCAGACATAGAAAATATTCTTTCAGTATGCAATCTTGTATTTAGAGGTTGTAAAGGAGCAACGGAAGACAGAATTAAAAAATGTTTTCAACGTAACAGCTTACTTTTAATAGTAAGAAACTCCCTAATCCCTAATAAACTTAGCCCAGCTAGGTTTTTAACATGACAAAAGACAAGGAACAAAGTTCTCTAAATGGGATTCAGATGCAGGTGCATCTTTGTTTAAATAAACTTGGAGAAATTTAATTTCTCCACAGAGAAACTGATCTCCGTTGACCTGAGAGGAAGCAACCACTTCATTCCTCTACTACCATTACTACACCTGCCGCTGAGCTGTGGCGGTCAAAAAGGCAGCATCTTCATTTTTCCGTCTAGAAACATCCAGCCACCTGAACAATCAGAATAGGCTGTTTCTTTCTTCCATATTTACCTTAAGGGTTTAATCTAGAAGGTCAACATCAGGTATTACAACAATCATCTGCAAAACTTCCACTGTCAATGGGACTGGAACTTGGTACCAAGAAAATAAACAGAAAATGTCCTTGAAGAAATCAATAGCAAAGGGATTCAAAGCATTACAATCTAAAGGAGTTCAAGAGGAGTTCTTGGATGGTAAGTTTTCACTCGGCGTGAAATAAATGTCTAGCTTTTTAAAGTGATGATAAATGCCATGACAATGCAAACGGGTAACAGATCAATGTGCTGTTAAATCTGAATATAGTTCTATAGTAGTACCTGTTCAACTACAAACTCCTGAATGTCAATACCACTAGTGATTTTTCTGTTAATCTAACAAAAAGACTGCTACTTTCCTAGTTCAGTCTGTTAGATCTGTCACGTCCTGGTGCTCCATTTGTTTCAACAGATTTTAATTGCTTTAATAACAGCCAAGGCAGTTCATTTCCTTCAAGTACTATAGCACCAGCAAGATGGCAGCTAACCTTTTGGCAACATTACCTTCCACCATACAGAACAGGGTTAGATTACATTTTTTCTGTTTGTGATGCACATGTAGCTTTGCTTCTTCACTTTGCTTCTACAGGACAACTAGATCAGTCTCTGAGGAATGAAAACAAAACAAAACATGCAGTCTCAGCTGAGTTTACACTTCTTAAACAGCACCGATGCTGTTGGTACTTTACACTGGTAGTTTGTATTAGTATTTCATGATGGCCATTTCCATACAGAGCACAACAGAGAAGAAAAAGACACTAAAATTGACTCATTTTACTTCATCCACTACCTGGTGGCACAGTTCAGGCTAGAGTGCTGTCTAAAGTTATGTGTCTGTAGTTCTAGCTGAAGGGCGTCCTCAGCAAGAACACACTTTTTCCAAACAACTGCCGAGTGGTAGTACCTCTGGCCACTGTCTGGATGCTATAGCAAGTGACAATATAATAGGAGGAGTTGACTTAAGAAATCATTAGCCTACTCACCTCTGAAATCAGGGACAATGGGCGTAAGTAAAATGTACTACTTATTTCAAAAATAAAGTGTACCTATCTAAGTATCAATTTAGGTTGAATTATAAAAAACAATTTTTTTCCTAAAGATTCCTTGATTCCTCTGTATGCTTCAAAAAGCCATTTTTGTCATCCTGTGTGTACTTGGAGATATAAACATTTTAATTAATAGCTTTTTATTTGCTAATGAACCAGGATATACCTTTTGTAGAAGTCTATTAACATGCAAATGCAGAGATCCCTTCTGATTAAGAAGGTCATTTTTACTCTATCTAGTTCAACAGAGTAATGGAGTCCCAGTACATCAGTGTGAAAATTAATGAAAATATCTGATGCTGCAATCAGATTTTCAAACAATTAAAAAGCGGAAGTAGTAATTGTCACAATAAGTGCACCTTCTATCATACCCACAACCAGGTGTGCACATTTGTAAATGCTATACTACATGTCTTTTCATAATGTGGTATGACTTACTGACAGCTTATTCTTTTCAAATTTTCACATTTTGAAGAAACACTTTGTAAATATGAGACACTTCCACTACAAAAATGTATTTCCCATTATTTAATCTCTTGGTTCCATTGTATTTTCTTATTTCCCTTCCCACCATTAAGACCCCCCTATCTGCTGGGATGTACAGCTAAATATCTGTGTAACGCTGACTCTTTATTTTAAGAATTCAGTATGAAACACATCCCCATTTAGCTTTCATTACAAAAGCAAGCAGTTAGAGGGCGCTCAAGATCTGCAGGAGCAGGAAGCAGAGGAAATTTTTTAATCGTACTTTTTGGCAGAGGGCACAGGCGAGGTAATGATCCTGTCCTCTTCTCCATCCTCTCCACCTCTAGCTGCCTCTAACAGCCTCTTAGCCCCCAAGGGCTAATTCCCAAACCAAGTGTTTTCATTTGTTTTTAATAACAACATGTTAACTGTGCACAATGGCAAGTTCATCACCAAATTGTTTATTTTTAAGGAGTGATGACTTTGGACAACCTATCTCCAAAGCCGGTGATTTCCCAAGAAAACACCTCTGTAATTTACAGCATAATCACTTCACATGTAAATAGAGAAAAATCAGGAATTTGGAACTTGTAGCAACCAAATTTTGCTGCAGGCTGGAGCGTAAGATAATGCACTGCCTGCTTCAGCTGAACTCCTCTGAAGTCACACAATCTTAGAAGTAGCTGAAAACCTCTGCAAAAAAAAAGTCTTAAAAATACTTCGGAGGAACTGCATCATTTTGGATCTTAACTTTCTTCTTTTTTTATCAAAGACTTAGGGAGACAATTAAAGATATACTGGCCCGAGATTGCTAAGTCAAAGAACACCAAGAAAAGATTCAAACGGTTAACCTGCTCACATCAGGAAAACATACCACGAAAGGGTGTGAATGGTAAGAGACAGAGACAGTAGAAACCATACTGACAGAAATACATCTATCTGAGAAAGGTCCCACCTTCCATTAAGGCTCTAAATTCTGGTTTGATAACTTACAATACAGATAAATCTTAAAAACTGGGCACTGAAAAAAAGAATCCAAGTTTTGATTTAACTGAAAATTAGAGATATTTGAATTTTTTATTCAGATGAGACAAAATTCTGAAAGATAAAATAGCGAAGGTCAATGGAAAGCAACAAAGCTAGATGTAACGATAATGCATTTTGGGAAATGGTGTCTATCTGTGGTCACTTCTCCTTAGTCTCGCGCTGATTCCCAGAGCACCTACCACATGGTAGGTGCTAATCAAGTGGTGACGCTGGACTACAATCCAGGCTGCTCCCAGAAACATAAAGCTGTGATCCAATGAATATCTAGTCTCTGATAGGGGCTGAAAAAAGCAATCACATGGATTACTACTGGGTTTTGGTCACAACCAGATAGTTATGCCGAAGAACTCAAAATAAGAACACAAGAAGCCAAATTAATGCCTGATACATTTACTGCTTGTACTTGTATTCACTCATAATCCTCCTTTCACATTATTTCTCGAGATCACATTTTAATAACTGGTATGTGTAAACGTTTGAACAGCAAGCAAGTTTGCAAACTCTTTTCATGTCAAATACCTACCCATTCATTCTGAGTTTATCACCGTGAAAAAAGCAAAAAGAGCAGGTGTAAAGAGAACGTCCTTAATTTATCAAAAGGCCAAACCATTTTCTAATTTTCATCCTCTATATTTATGGCAAAACTTTGTATTAACCAATGTGGCATTCCTATTATTAACCCGCACTTTCAAGAGAGAAGACAGACCTCTTGTGTATACTTGCTCTGAATACTTGATGCTGTGACATTAAAATTGACAGAAGGGTACTGGGCTCCTGTCATATTTATTTAAAATCTTTATACAGAAATCGTCCATGGAGACATACCCTAGGCACCCAGATGACAGCAATGCTATTGCTGCAACATAATGGCCAGCTGCAAACTGAAATTTAATTTCATTTTTGCCTATCAGAGGGACCTCTTCTAGCTACTTTCAGTTGCAAAGAAAGACAAATTTTCACAAATTTTACAGCAGCAATCCTCATTCATAACTAACACATCAAGAGAAGTAGAAAGTAAAAAAGTACACAGGAGCTTTAAACAAGAAAAGCAAGCTTTGTTATGAAGTTCTGCTGTGAAGAACAGTAACGTTTCCTGATGCATCACAGAGAGGATAATAGCACAACCCACGGTTCAGAAAAATCATGGTGCAATCATGCTACTTGATCTGTGAGTGGAAATAAGAAGAGAAAGGCCCATTCTTTCCAGGACAGATAGCTCAAGAATTTTGTGAGTACTGGGCAGAAGTACAGTAGGAGAGGAAACTATTAGAGGCAAGGGGAGGGAAAGGATGGGGAAAGGGGAGGGGAAAAAAAGGAACAAAAAAAAAAAAAAGGGGGGGGGATCCTCTCCTTTGGCAGTACTGCTGAACAAGTATCAGGAAAAATTTCCCAAAACACAGTGGAGGTATAAGCTCCTGCGACAGGCCCAGATGACACGACAGAAGAGACATCCAGGGACACGCTTCATGTTACAAGAACTAGGTATCTTGTTTTGTAGACAACAGTAATACTAGAGAAAGCATGTGAAAAGACAATGCAAAAATGCCATTGATTTGCCCATGAAGTGCTTTGATGTAGATACCGCAGGGTATTGGTAACGGGCACGATGCCATGGGCTTACCGCCTCGCCTCACCCAGACAAAGAGCTCAGCTATGACCTTGTTAGGTGTACAAAGGGAGACAACAGTGGTGCAAATATTCTCTCTCCTCCCCCCTTTCTGTGTGGGTAGGCTAACTACAGTTGCATGTGTGCAATTCCCTGACACATTTTATTGATGTCGCATGGAAAAACGATCCAAGAGTCTTGTAGCCTATGCAGAGACAAGGAGCACTCTCATTCTCTTGAAAGAGAGCACCAGAAGACAGATTTGCAACTTCTATGAAAAGCACTGATAAGCCACCAGCAGTAATGAACCACCAGGCATCTACATACAAGTTCTGGTACCTCTGCTATTTCCAGAACTCTAGCCTCCATACAGACCAGTGGAGATCCTCAATCTTCTACGAATCAAAAGGTTATGACTTGAGCATTTGAAACAGGAAGCCCACAACTGTCCACAGCAGAAGAAGAACACATGGGAAATTGTCCACTGTCTGTATCTGCTCTGTGCCGGCATGGTACAACCATGACGTGTCATAGAAATGATATACCCAGTGTTGTGTCAAAGGAGAGCTATGATCCTCCATGGAAGTAACAGAAGTCATGCTGATTTTAGTCTGCATTCGCTCTGCAGAGCTTCAGGTAACAGTAGGGTGTTAACACAGAATGGAAACACTACAGAAAACATGAGCTAAGCCAATTCACTGTTAAAAAAAGTCCACCCTGAAGTAATTCCTGTCTGTCTTCCTCTAGGTCTCACAGACTGGCAAGCAGTGTCACGTAACCTTCTCATAAACCAATCAATGTTCATAAAGTCTCACTTTGATTTCAGTTAGTGTTATCTCACTGTCACTCTGGGCATACGAAGCAATTTGATCAGCTGTTACCCTTTCTTTTAGGTATGGTAATTTGAGGAACAAATTAATTAAAAACTTCAACCAGGCTGACAGGTGTGACTATTCAGTGGGGTTTTTTAATGGAAATGCAGATTTAGAACTTCAGGAAAGCTTGTAATTATTTCAGGTAGGTCAGGTTTTGGATCAGATCAAAATATTAACATAGCAATGTGAAGGTATAATTTGGTGGTGCTTTTGTCCTTGGAAAACCTAAGGAAAACCTATTCAGTAGCTAAGCTATTGTGCACATAATGCAACAGTTTCAAAAGCAGTTTGTAAACTTGAAGTCTGGTGTTTTCATTAATATACAGTGCTGCAATTTCCAAAGGGATTAGGCATTCACAATTTCACTTGATTTGAACAGGAACACAGTACCTCTAAAAACTGACTGAAGAATATCAAGTGAAACCACTTCTGAATTTGCAGTAGAAGTACCACTTAGCCTGCATAACCACTGTCAAAGCAGCACGACAAAAGGCAAACAAACATCTGATGTAATCCTTGGGGAAAATGTGAACAGAATTTGAGCATGAATGCACCAATTAAACAGGACAGAGCAGAAGAGCTGGTTGTCCACCACCTCACCTGTGATCTTGGTTTTTAGTCTATATAGTCTAGTTTTCAATAGCTAACCGGTACTTTTCTATAAACAATTTGGTTGTAATGATAAGGAAATACAATATTGTGCAAAATGTGGACTTGACAGCCCAGATCATAGTCCTTTTAAGTACAGAACAGGCAATGCAAGCAGAGGCCAACTCAAACACCACTGATAATGTGACCTTGTCCCTGGACTTGCACTTCAGTATCTTCCCTTGTAGATTATCTGACCGCAGCTTAGGCTCTGTTAGCAGTGCCCAGAAACAGATGTCAGGCCACGCATAACACTCTCATCACTACAGTGATGCACTGGTTCAGTGCTTAGGGCAGGCTGTCTCTGGAGGTTCAAATGCCCTTGGCAGTTGTTTCACTCTGAAGAGCACTGGCTTTTTCTTCCTCTGTGGAGCATGTCACTGCGTATATATATTTTTTGCACACAAAACGCACTCATCTGACACTGGCAGTCTGTTGATCAGAACTCATATCAGACAGTTTGGACCAGTAAAGTTGTAGAGATAACCAAGAGGTGGTTCCCCATTGTCCCATGAGCCCAATTTGTAACATCTAGAGATGCCTGCGTAAGGTGTCACTCAGAAAAGGCAAGGTGGCTCTCCTGGATCATCCAGTCTCCAGCACACCCTGCTTGGGTGGCTCCTCCCAGACAGTGGCACAAAGGACAAATGCTTCCTCTTACTAAAGGTCTGCCACTACACTTTAGACTGATTTTAAATTGCTGTCTTGGATTGTATCACTCCTTTAATCTAAGTCTCTTATGTCTGCTCAGAGCATTGGAAACACTCATTCCTGACCTATTCCCTGGACATGCTATTTACAGAGTTCATAAAACAAAACTCTCTTCAGTGACTGCGTGTATTTTGAGAACTAGAAGAGCCAAGTCTAAAAGACAAACGACACTGAAAGAACTAATAAAACAAATTACAGAACTCTGATTATAGAGCAGTCCACAACAGAACCGCAGAATGGTTCAGGTTGGCAGGGGCCTCTGGAGATCACCTGGTCCAGCCCCCCTGCTCAAGCTGGGCCACCCAGAGCTGGCTGCCCAGGACCATGTCCAGATGGCTTTTGAATATCTCGAAGAATGGAGACTCCACAAACCTCCCTGGGAAACCTGTGCTTCAGTTTGTGCCCATTGCCTCTGGTCCTGCTACTTGGCACCACTGAAAAGAGCCTGGCTCCCTCTTTGCACCTTCCTTTCAGCTATTTATACATATTGATAAGCTCTCCCTGAGCCTTCTCTTCTCCAGGCCAAACAGTCCCAGCTCTTTCAACCTCTCTTCATAGGAGAGATGCTCCAGTCTCTGAATCATCTTTGTGGCCCTTCACTGACTGGATTCTCTCCAGTAGTTCCAACTCTCTCTTGTACTGAGGAGCCCAGAACTGGACACCATCCTCTGGCGTTATCAGCCACTCCTCCCAGTTTGGTGTCATCTGCAAACTTGCTGTAGGTACACTCTGCCCCACCACGCAGATCATTAATGAAGATGTTGAACAGGATTGGACGAGACCCAGTACTGACCCCAGGGGGACACAGAAATTACCGGCCTCCAACTAGACTTCGTGCCGTTCATCGCCACTCTTTTGGGCCTGGCCACTCAGCCAGTTTTCAACTGACCTTGCTTTCTGCTCATCCAGCCCATACTTCATCATATCCTCTCTATGAAGATCTTACGGTAGACAGCACTGAAAACCTTACTGAAGTCTAGGCAGACAATATCCAAGGCTCTCCCCTTGTCTACCAAGCTGCTATTTTCATCACAGAAGTTTATCAAGTTTGTCAAGCATGACTTCCCTTTAGTGAATCCATGCTGACTATTCCTATCACCTTTTTGTCCTTCTAGTGCCTGGAAATGGCTTCCAGGATTAGCTACCCTATCCCCTTTCCAGGGACTGAGGTGAGGCTGACCAGCCTGTAGCTCTCTGGCTCCTCCTGACTGCCTTTTCTGAAGTGCTTATAAACACTAGAAATTTTCTTCTTTCCTTTGTTGAAAGAAATACAATTCTTACTCTAAGAGTTTCTCCTAAGTCCTTCAAGAAAACAAAAAAGCTACTGTAAGCATGGGACTGAAATGTCAAAACTATGAATAAGGTATTTTCTTCTTAAAAAGATTTTATTTTCATTTATCTTTTAACTTACCTGAATCTTTTAAGTGTCAAATATAGTTCTATATAGAGCAATCAAAACTTTTTAAGTTGAGACATATACATCAGATTATGCAGTGATTATTCTGCAATAAATACCAAAGATAATTACAGGACTATGAACTCATGAAGTGATCATGATATCCACATTTACTTTTTTATGGTTCAGAATTAACTATGTGCATGTACATTCCTCTATGAAAAGCAGCACGATAGCAAATTTCAGCGGTATTACATTTGCCCCTCTAAAGAAACTTTTGATGTAGATAATAACTTTTAAGACCTTATCTATAAAAATAGTTTTTACATAGTGCTATTTGCACAATAGAATTCGATTTCCTCCTTCCTTGCATTTATGAACTCAACTTCTGTGTAAAACAATTCAATGATTCCAATATTCTCATCTACAGATGAGAGACTTCTGGGGTATGGCAACTTCAGGGATTATTATATGGAGACATATTTGAAGTAAGGGGTACATGTAACACTAAAAAAGTCCTGTATCACCGATATGAGGTCTAGATAAACCTTGAGCTCCTTAAACGTCCTGGGGAAGATTTGTGTAAAATTCCTGTAAGGTAAACAAATTGGGAAGCATGGGCATCTACAATCAACACTGTTCATCTTCACAGAAACTGTGTGGATTAAGAGACATTAAACACTTAACACTGGTGAATTTAAGACTCAGCAGCATCTTGGTCAAGTCCTGTGAAAATTAACTTGTAAACTGATTTTTTTTTTTTTTTCATTAGCATTTTCACCCTAAAATAATGTACAAAGTTGCCCAAAGCATGGCTGGTTGCTGTTTAACCCCACTCCGTGGAAGACCAGAGTCATGATAGAGGAAGCAGAGTCTCTCAGAGTTACCACAGTACACTATGACTATGAAGACTTCAAAAATCCAGTTCTGAGAGCAGATAATAGGGAACCACTGATAAAAGTGACACCATAAAAATAATTCTAAAACTGCAATAAATACACATAGGCAAACAAATTAAGTTAGTGCCTAGAAACTGCCTTTTACTTTAGTGGGCCTGAGATGCTTCACCCTATTTATAGCTTGGACACAGGAACCCCCAACATGCCCTTAAAAAGGTATACATAATACGCTTCATATCAAAGCTTGCTCCAGCCGAGATGATTTCCATAGCCAGGAAAAAATGCACTTTTCTTAAGTTAGACCAATATCAACACTTCAAATAACAAGTTTCTCTTACTATAAGACACAGGGCCAACTTTTTCCTATTGAAAACACACAGCTTTGAATTAAAATTTCTGTCCATGACAAGTTATCCTCATGTTTACACAACAGTCCAGATCTTTAGACCTTATTATCTGAAATAAAAACACACTAAGGTAACTGCAAGCCTTCTGTTTTTCTGTGTGCTCAGGTCTATTAATCCCATGCAAAAAAAAAAAAAAAAAAATCCAATGCATAGCTAGACAGCTATTCCTGTGCTGTACTTTGGCAGCATTAGTTCATGCACTGCAGCTGACTTTCTCTAACTATGAGAGCTTCATCCAAGATAATGTCTGTCTCAGTGAGAATGAATCCCTTATCCATGGCAAGAGTGCTCTCTGAGATGCTGAACTGTTTGGTTGCAACAGACGGATGATAATCTCACATGTTCTATATTACTATACTCTGAATGTGAAAAAACCCAAGAAAAATTACCTCTGTTTCTCCCAGATACCTTAAGATCAATGGATTGATTAGCTAGGAGTTGTTTTCTGGGATCAACTGGTTCTTGGAATTCATCAGCTAAGGGAAGATAAATGCAAAAAAGATAAAGACTCTGAAGAGATGTACAACAGAAGTCATGGGGTGGGACTTACATGACATTACTCACTGGAACACCTCTAGCTATACAGAAGTCAGAGCATATTACCTCTTAACTTTCTCAAAATTCATCCTGATACTTCTTGAAATATTCATGCATGACTGACAGCAGAACCGAGACAGTTCCCACCAGGACTTGACTTTCTCCACAGCAACGAAGTTGCCTACCCTCTGCAGGTCAAAGAAATCTCTACCACAGAAAGTGCTGATCCTCTGGAAAACAGGGATGTAGCCCAGCTGCTTAAATACTAGCTTCAAAGGAATGTAAGTTGTTCTGCCATACTGAGAGTGGAAGCAACCTTAAGAAGCAGTAGCATTGCCACAGCTTATAGGAGAGTCTCAACTGCCACTTCTTTGTCAAGAACGTTCCCTCCAGCTTTTTGTGTGTGGCAAAAAAAGTGAGGTCTTGAGGTGACAGCATTGTTCCCATGATGGCTGCCGTGGTTTTGGTCTCAGCCCAGCCGGTAACAAAGCACCACACAGCCGCTCACTCACCCCCCACCCCCTCCCCTGGCCACGTTGGGTTGAGGAGAAAATCCAAAGGCAGGCTCATGGGTCGAGACAAGGACTGGGAGGGATCACTCCCCGCTTATGGTCACGGGCAAAAGACAGGCTCAACTTGGGGAAGAAACAAAATCAATTTAATTTACTACAAATCAAATCGAAAACAAGGATATTAGGAAGGGAAACCCAACATCGGAACACCTCCCCCCACCCCTCCCGCCTTCCCGGCTCAGCTCCATTCCCGGTTCTCTCTCCCTCCTCCCCCCGGCGGCGCAGGGGAACAGGGGATGGGGGTTGAGTCAGCTCGCCACACATCGTCTCTGCCGCTCCTTTCCTCAGGGGGAAGATTCCTCACTCGTCCCCTGCTCCACCGTGGGGTCCCTCCCACGGGAGACAGTCCTTCACCAACTTCTCCAACGTGGTTCCTTTCTGCGGGCTGCAGTTCCTCACAAACTTCCCTGGCGC
>VYZV01015879.1:32632-63630 GCA_013401275.1 Pandion haliaetus | reverse complement strand
GGGTCCAACTCTTTGGAGCCAGGGGAGCTTCTAGCAGCTTCTACAGGAGCCACCTCTGCAGCCCCCTCCCCCACCACCAAAAAAACCCACGCCACACAAACCCATAACAATGGCCTAAGGACCCAGGCAAGGCAAGATGTGTAGGGACCTTCAGGTGTGAAACAGAAGTCTGAGTATTTCAAATATATAAAGGTTCACAAGACCAAAATCTCGTCTAAATTTCCAGCTATGTTAGAAGGTCTAATGAGATACACCATCTGTGCTTGTAGATAAAGCATTTGTGCTTGCATGTATCTGCTACACACGTGCTAAGGCAGAGCAAATACTCTTCACCCTGTACAAGATTCCTCAAAGCTTCATGGGCCAAATGGGACTGTCCTGCAATTTTGGCAGACAGCAGTATCCCAAAAAACAACACATAAAATGCCAGCTATGCTTTATCATCATTGCTTCTATGTGTTGTCCCTATTTTACACCGTTACAGAGGAAAATCCCAGGTGATCTGAGTGCAGAAAATATGAGCTTCACAGGCGAGGCAGGAACAGATGAAGACAAAAAAAGACAAAAGACTGGGATTTGTGAAAGAGTGGTAAAGACACCTGAAGCTAAAGCGAAGAGAAACCTAACACAGAGTGCTGAGTGATAAAATACAGGCTATAGATGATGAGGCTGAAGAAGAGATCAGACTAAGTTTTACAACAATACACCTCATTTCTCTCCTGGAGCCCTGGTGAACAGCAAGCTGAACATGAGCCAGCAGTATTCCCTGGCAGCATAGAAAGCCGGCAGTATTTTGTGCTGGAGATTATCCCCCTCTGCTAAGCACTCACTAGACCACATCTGGATTACTGCATCCAGTTCTGGATCCCCAACATAAGACATCAAGAAAGTGGAGGGAGCTCAGTGAGGGCCAGCAGGATGTTCAGGGTGTTGGACCACTTACCCTGTGAGGAAAGGCTCAGGGAACAGGGTTTGTTCAGCCTGCAGGAACAAAGGCTTTGGGGAAACCTAACAGCAGCCTGCCAATGCCTGTAAGGAGGTTATCAAGAAGACAGAGCCAGGCTCTAAACAGTGGGGTATGGTTGCAGGATGAGAGACAAGGAGGGCAAGCTGAAACGAGGGAGGTTCAGATTGGCTGTGATGAGAAACTTACCGTGAGGACAGTCGAGCAGTAGAACAGGTTGCTCACAGGGATTGTGTAGCCTCTGTCTTTGACCTATCTTCAAGACCTGGCTGAATAAAGCCTTGAGTATTCGTTCTGGTCTGACTTCATAGTTAACCCTGCTTTGAGCCTGGACGAGAGATCTCTTGAGGTCCTCTCCAACTTGAATTATCCTATGATCCAGAGCCTGGACAGTGTTCGTAAGATGCTAAGGTTTGTAAGAAGCTTGGAAGTATACTATTTTAAACCAGGCAATCTGCACCTGGCAATTTGTTTCTAACAGTGACCAATGGCAAACCTTTAGCAAAAGTGCTAATGACTAAAGAAAGGATATAGTGATCGTCTCCCTGCTATTCATCTCAACAACAGCTCTTTGTCTTTGTCTATTCCCACCCAGCCTGGCAATCAGTTGAGAGATTTCTGGAGTCTCACCTTTGCCTTTGCTGTCAGCATACATTGGAAATCATCTCCAAAATTAATTTACAATCCCATCTAGCTTGTATCTAGGTAGAAAACAAAATTCTGCTAATGGTATGGACGTTTTTTAAAATGAAAGAGGCTGTGAAACTGAGAGAAGAGTAGGATGAAGGTGTGTATGAACTGGATGTTTCTTAATGGAATTTAGGTGATTCTACTCAGTTTGTCTACTGATAAACAGGTAATAAACAGAATTCACAAACCGCATTGAATGCTCAACACATTTCTGTTATACTCTACCCTCATATAACCCTGTCTTCCTTCAGCACACAGAACAGGCCTCTGGTGATGAATGAGGATTATGCAGAAGGAGATCCCCTTGCTGTAACAGTTGGAAAGGGTTTAGCAAATAAGCTAGGGAATGCTCAAAAGAGAAAACATCTAGGTCTAAGGGAGTCCAGTGATTCCCCGGAGAATGTGCCAAAGCTAAACTTAGCAAATCACATCACCAAACTTTTCACAGACTTTTTTTTTTTTTTTTATGGTGTCCAACTTGACATCCTCAATTCAAAGAAAGGGTGGCCCACGCAAATAAAGGCAAGAGGAGCTATGGTTGTAAGATTCAAAAAGTTACATGCACACTCAGTATAGAATATGACCGGGTCTTAGGGTCAAGCTGGCCAGTCAATTAATTGCACTCTCTGCACTTTAGCATTAAACTCAGCCTCTTCATACCTTAAGAATGTTTTAAAAATAAACTGATGCTGGAAGCACCACTTATAAGCACCATGAAAAAGCCCATAAGGAAATTATTCAGAGACTGCTGTGAAAAAAGATTTTTAAACTGTAATAAATAGGAACTAGAGCCATAGGAAATTCAACGGGGATTATAAAAGGTTGAGTGAGTAGCTACTTAATGGCATAAATTCTGTGAAATAAAGCAAGTTCTGAAGAAAATTTGGAGAGCTGATCATGCAAGTGAATACATAGATGGGAACAGATTTAATCCTAATTCTTAGTTTTGGATTTTTGTCTGTGGTTTTTGTTTGTTTGAAGTCTTACTGTTACTTTTAGACTACTTTTGCACATGTGAAGCTTCTGGCTGGTATCATTTAAGTGTGATGGTCTAATAATTAAGAGAAGTTAAGTCTGAAACAGTTGTTACTAAATTCACAAATGTGTCTGAAAGAACAGACAGGTTTTCCACAGCTCCTGCTGCTTTTACAAGAAAGCACCAAACCAAAGCTCAATGAAGGTTAAGTAGATGTTTTTTGGGTTTGTTTTTTTTTTAAAGCTTAGTTTCATCTAGTAATATTACTCAGGCTATCTGAAATCTTTCTTGCAGCAGGGTAAGGAAAAGGAAGATAGCTTTTTTTGTTCTTCTGAAGATCACTTTCACAAGGGGTGCATGGTTGCACATAGCTCATTAGATGGCAAGCCTGCATGGGATGAAATCTTCTGCAAGTTTGCTTTTAGAAAGCAAAGTGGGAAAACAGATTTCATCAGACAGCATCATACTGACCACCACACTGATGAAGATTTGTAGATTGTTATATTCACTGAGAATATTAGTTACTTAAGCCAGAAGGGTAAGTGCCAGTAGTAATGAGCTGTCATCCTCTGCACTGGCCAGCACTGCATGAGGTAAGCGTACTCTGCTACTATCTTGTGTTTAGTTCTTGGCCACAAAGGAGCAGCAGAATTAGAAGCAAATATGCTTTTCTGCACTCCCTTCTGTTTCTCAAGTTTAATCCCTTCTGCCATTCCACTTTGAATCTTGATTTTTGATCTCCTCCTTCCTCTCCCCTTTTTACCTAGCTCCATACTAATTTCAGCAGGCCTCTCACTCAGTTTTATGCCCTACCTAGTGCAGTCCAGGTGCGCCTCTCACACTTAGACAACTCCACCTGCCCATTATCTTTTCAGACAATTACAATCTTTTCTTCGAATAGCCTCCTCCTACTCCCTGAACCTCCCTTCTTTGTTCTAGAAAGGTATTCATCCCCTCAGGATCTTTAATTCTTCCCATTATTATCTAGCTCTGATAAATTACTGCTTGGAGACCTTAGTCCCTGGATATTTCTACAGCCAGGATCCTCTGCTCATACACTGCTTGTTGCAGATCAAAAAGGAACTTCAGGAAGCTGCCCTACTGCCACTAACCCACACCACTCCAGAGCCAACAGCAGATCGCAAAGAGAGAGAGAAAAAAAGCAATTCTTCAGGAAAGAAAAAATGCCAACATGTATTTAAGTGTCAACATAACTCGAAAGTTCTGCTAAAAAACTTTCTGGTACTGTTCTGCAGTTTTGGCCACTGTCACAAGGCAAGAGCTGATAAATGTTATGTCACTTCTTCAGAAAATCTAAACTGCTGGAACAAAGCAAAGATAAGAAACTGGTGGCAGCAGAAGAGACAGCTGCCTACAAAGACAGCACTTAATCCAGATTGGTGCCTGAAGTCATACCTTCCTGAGAAACCATTTTCTTTTCATTTTCAAAGCCAGTCTCACAGCAGTGTGTGGCAAGCTTAATTTTGGAGAGAACCGACTGCATTCTGTGACTGCCTAAAAGGTAATGTCTAATTACACTAGTTTGAAGTGATATCAATAAAATTTTGATGATTCATACAATTGGTTCCAAGTTTATTATATGCCAGTTGCCAAGCGGGCTTTTTTAGTCTTCCCTTTGATCAGAGAAAGTGACCTTGCTGTTCTTTTAATACCAGCTGTAAAATAAGCTTGCAATTAGTTCTTTAAAGTTCAAGTGATTCTAATGAAACCTCTTATGACCAAAAATGCAAATTAATGCTTTAGTTCTACATCTTGATAGTTTAGGGAATTTGGATTGTTCTCTGTCCCAGATACACTAGAATAGGGAAGAAAATATTAACAGGACCAAAACCATCAGGATAAACATACTAACACGTTGTCAGGACTAGCAATGTTTTTATGCCTATGTTAATTAACAAAGATTATGAAACAGGAGTACAAGTTTTTTAAAGCATTTGATGAAAAGAGCACAAAAACTTGTATTATTTCTACATAAGCAGAATTTATAGGCAGCTGTTCCTAAAAACATGCGTGTTGCAGCTCTTCCTTTCTCATTAAGTCAAACAACAGTTAGGTAATAGAGCTGAAAATAATTTTGGTACCAATGTATTTATCGCGCTTCCCAGCACATCAAGCTGTCAGACTAACAATTAGTAACATTTCAAATTGAAGCTGACAGGCAGTCCCTTGGTGAAAGAACATGTGTTAATTTAACCAAAACACATACCTTTTCTCTTTCAAAATACTTCCTCCATCAAGCACACAGCTTTTGCTAGGTGGTACTGCTCTTCCTGTCATTCCACAAATTCTTACTGTGAACACAGCAAACCTCTAATTTACCCTCAGGTGGTACACAAAATGAAGATTTTCTCCTGTCCCTAAAGAAGCAGACATGAAATCTGGACTTAGGTGTTCCTGTCATTCACTAGCATAGCTGCTAATAATGTATAAAAACAAAATGGGAGAGAGAACTTCTCCGGTGTTAGCCTGTTAATTGAGGACGACAACACCCTCTGAGGAACAGACACTTAATCCTCAGACGGATTATTCATCTATCCATGCCCTTACCCTCTTGCAACTGAGGTCTACAAAGTGGCTCCAGGATCGAGTAACAATAACCCAAGTAACATGGTGAGGATGCTTGACGTTTAGCTACCAGAAACCAAGGACAATGAAGGACAGCTATCTTCCCATATCTAAGTGAAAAGAAACACTCAAAGAAATGCCAGAAAAATTAGCCTTGAACACTTGGTATTTTTAATTCAGTATCAGCCAGCATTCCTTCTCGTTCACAGGCTCATCTTGCCTCAGGAAGAGGTGTCAGATACACAACAGTAAGCTAACTATACACGAATCTGATTATACGGAAATTTATTCCTGCTACATCACATGGAGGCTGGCATATTTTGAGGAAGATAGTTTATAGATAAATGAGACTATAAACATGGCTATTTTAAGTCTTTCCTTTTAAACCCTCCAAAGCTCTTGTTTGCAATGACATCAAGTTTCTAGGTCAAATATGCTTCAGCTAAGCATTCTTTTTTTGCTTGGACTTTTAAAAATACAGTTATAAGCTATCTACTGGTCTGAAATTTCACCCCACAAAATAGAAACAGATTTTCAAAACAGACAGATTTTCATAACCTCCTCAAAGCACTCTTGCAGCATGTTTTATCGAGGAATCTCAAGTGCAGCAGCTATGTTTACTGCATGCCAGGTAATGAAGAACAAAACCATTCAGGACTTACAGATTAAAACCAAAACTCCACATTACATTCATGAACTTCAGGAAGAACCAACACAGATCCACAGGCATAGTTAACCATAAAGACGCAGAACTTTACTTCCTAAGTAAGTTGCGGAACTGTGCAATGGATACAGCTTCTCAGTGGGCCCTGACACAGCAGCAGCAGACGGACATTTGTACCTCAGTGGTGATATCGCTGCACTAGGGAGCAAAAGTCCTAAATTTAAAGGCACATACAGAGAGGAAAACAAGTGTTTAAAGCTAGCACCTCACACCTCTGCTTACCCTAAGAGTATAACAACAACCCAATTGCCTTGCAGGGTTCCTCAGTAACACCTCATCTCACCTGGGCTGAGTTGAAGCCAGCTTGCTGTCCTTAAAACATGCCTAAGTTGCTGAAGAATTTGCTCATGTACTACCCAGAGCAGGAGACACTGCAGATACCTGTGGATAAAATCTAAACAGGTCCCTGGAGCAGAAGAACAATTGCCTGCAATTCCTCTTGCATCATCACAGACAGGTGGGAACACAGTCCAACAGTATTTCACAACCCATTTTTTTCAGAGGCTGCTTATGGAAGTAAACATTTATGCTGCTTTTGTTTACTATGACAAGATCATAAATTAACACCGCTGTAGTTTCTAACTCATAATCAGGCTCCTCTAAACAGAATTATTCACCTCTACAGAAACACGAGGGGAGCATCAGCTTTGTCCCCCCACAAGGCTCTTAATTCTTTTCTCCTCGAGAAGGTATCTCAAGTTGGAGTTAGAGGGTTAGCAGTATAGCCTGCAAGTCCAAAAGCACTACAAGCTGGTTCCTGGCTGGCCCAGAGAGTAAATGCAGGGCTCAAACTCTGTCAATAACCTCAGGCCACAAATTCCTCCTAGCGGGTGGAAGTGGGGGAAGGAGGTTAATTCACATTCTGGCTGCAGCCTAGACTTCAGTCATTTGATGTTAACCAGCACAAAACGGTGTTAGCCCACAGCCAAGGCTCTAAGGTAAAGCTTGCAAAAGAGAGCTACCGCTACAGGAGAGATTTAACTATTTTACCAGTTCTCTGACTCCACTGACAGCACACTGTCTCTACCTCCACCTTTCCTTCTCTCCCCACTGCCATGCCAGAGACAGGAATCTAGATGGCAAGGTACCACATGGATATTTCAGACAGTAACCAGACTGCCAGCTGCTCAGAAGTGTTTCAGTGTGCGAGGCAAGGCAGAGACTACAGTGCAACTGAAGATTCCTTCATGAGTTTCTCACATTGCTGTGGTATTTGATCATAAAAAAACCCTCTCGACATACACACAAACCAGTCAGTTTGCTGGAAGATCTACCAATAAAACTTCAGTGATATCTTTGTAGCTCATCTGAGAAAGGCCACATGATAAAGATTTCCTTTTATTACCTTCTGTTTTCACTGGACGTTCCAGTCTTGTGTTATAGAAGAGGGTAAATAGAAGCATCCCACACCACCTCTCTACGTGATTTACTGATAATTCTATTAGATCCTTCTTATTTCATAGTACTACGGAATAATCTAAATTGGAAGGACTTTGTAAGTGACCAGTCCAACCTCCTGCTCAAAGTGGGGCAACCTTGCTGTCCCTTGACCTGTCAACTTTTCAGTACCTCCAAGGATGAGGATTCCAAAACTCTCTGGGTACCTTTTTCAGTGGGTGACCACCATCATCACTGTGGTGGGTTTTTAACTCCTTGTGTCTAGTCAGAATTTCCCTTGCTGCCATTTGCAGCTGTTGACTTTTACCCTTTCATTGTGGACTTCTGGGAAAAGTCCACCTCCATCTTCTCTGTAACTGCTACATTAAGTAATTTATTACCAGATAATGTGGTGATCAGGTTCCCTAAAAGGGCTTACTTCTCCATGCCCGTTTCAAATGCATTTTGAAAACACCAGGAAAAGATACCAGTTCCGTTGACCAACCTCCGTTTCGCTGAAGTGCTAAGGTACGCTAGTAGGCAAGAATAGCTTGACTTTTGCTTTCTTAAACTACTCTTTCATGTCATTTTATCACTGGTGTATCTGCACCCAGCCTTGCCGCCCGCCGTCCCAGCTCAATGACCCCTCTCCCCAGGCTGGCTCTAGCCCTGGCTCGCTGCCTTGCCTGCTTTGGTGATGGCAGCCACCCTGGGCACCAGCCAACCCTGCCGGGGTGCTGTGGGGCTGCGCATCTTCTCCAGCAGCTGCTCCTGCCGCAACTGCTACTTCACTTGCAGTATCTTTCACCTGAAGAGAGTATGGCTAGCATAAAGGTGCCACTAGTATTTTTTGACTAAAGAAGTTGTTGGATTCCCTGCAAAGGCTTTTATTACCATAGCTGGTTCCCAGTTTATGGCCAGTCCAAAAGACCTCTTGCTTTTGACAACACGCTATCCTCCTTAAGAGGCTTTGATTTAAGAGAATAATCAAGAGTAATTTTCCGCCCTGAAAACCTACCAAGTGTTACATAACAAAAAGCGAACTCCCACATGGATTAACAGAAATAAGGCTCACTACCCTTGCCAGGCTCACCTTTCTGTTGCAACAGTAGCCACCAGTTTTGCCTCTCCCTCCCCTAGCCATCATCCCTTCCATCGGTTAAGACTGGGGGAGATTAGGAAAACCAAAGTAATGGGAGGTTCTCGCTTATCACGCACCCTCACAGGGGAGAGCTCCGAACCGCGGTGGTGCGAGGACTGAAGGGAACAGACAGGTCCTTCCTGAGGTCAGCTTCAGGTCGGGTTTGCACTTTGAGCCGGGTGGTTGTGATCGTGTTCCCAGAACGCAGTACCACCCACAGCCCAAGCACCGACCCTCAGGGCTCACCAGCCTTGCTGAGACCCCCTTAGTTAAATGCCCTACCAATGGTGAGGAACTCCAGAAGGAATCACTAAATTCTGCAAAAAAGTTCTGGACTACAAAAGCCCCTGGAAAATTAATGGAAAATAGTTTGTTGAGGGCTACTAAATACAAGCACACAAGAGGGCACATGTTTTCAGAAGACTCTTCTTGCCTCAGGAAATGCTGTTATTGCTCTATCTTAAAGAGACTTACTTTTTAACACCGTTGAAGAAGCGCCTCTGGTCCCAACTACTGCATTGGCACGTGACAGACATCACTTCTGATTGTTTCAGGATCGTTTGTAATTACCAGCTGATGAGCGCTACCACGGAAGTCAGTATTTATGCTGCCAATAGTACTCCTACCAAATGTGAACTCTTCCAGGACATTGTCTCCAAAACACCACTTCCAAATTATTTCAAGATGCCGAGCAGCAGATGGACTGCAGACTTGCATGCTAAATGAAAATTATCACACCAGGAATGCAGGGGGCTGAAGAGAAGCTCATTACTGAGTACGAAAAGTCATGAACATCAAGTACTACACACTGAATTAAAGCAACTCTACTCTGCATAAAGATTTTTCAGGCTTCTTCCCATACAGCAATATTTCATCTCTTCCAACAGTTTACTTTAGGGAAGTGAAAGTAAGTGACGGATGTACAGAACCAAATTAAACTTTTAGATCAAAACCATCCACGTCTTGACATCTATCCAAAGATTGACTAGTCTCACTAGAATTTATTTGCAGAGACTATGCTAGTTAGACTAACATGTGGCACTTAAATTTTTCATCTATATTTACCAGGTTGTTTTCTCAAATTTCAGCTGGAAAAACACAGACATTTCTCCACAAAATCTCTGCCAGGTTTGTGGTAAAATTATTTTTTCAGACAACTATTACATTTCCTTCCTTTTCCATATTTCGAAAGCTAAAACATGTTTTTTAGGTGGGGATTTTTCCCCCCCTTTTTAGTCAAACTGATTTTGGCAGACCATGAATCATCAACTAACACTGCAACTCTTATCTCCTTTCATATTAAAAAAGAGGAAATCAAACTGAAAAATATACAAATCGAGGCTCTTCTCTCTTTGTTTTTCATTCTTTTCTTGTATCTGCTAGAAAAGCTCAGTCTGTATTTATGCCCATGACTATAGACTGAAGAAACCAGGAGAGAATTAATCATATACAATTTATGCCACATATTAAAGATAATGGATACAAATTTAAGCAAAACCTCGGAGAGTTAAGGTGCTAACTCATACACTGCCATGCCAAAACTGAACTCCTGGAAGCATTCCTTGGCAATCAAATCTTAAAAAACAGACCAAACCAAACTTATATGTATTTCTTGAATTCCACCACCCCTGGACTAATTCTCAGAATCCAGTCAGACAAGATTTCCTGAGGTACTGTCAACTGTATCAGGATTATGTCTGAGCAATTAGATTTACATTTTCTCTAGCCCTTTTGCCTAGGGAATCTTGCAAGGTTAAAGGTATTAATAATATCACGTGCAACAGCGGTGAATCCAGAAAATAACACTGCTTTTGAGGTGTTCCCTGAACTTGCTAGAGAGCCTACAGATATGCTACAGACTGAACAGGCATAGGATACAGAGACCAGATCCTCATCTATGGCTACAGAGGCAGGCCTGTCGACATCAGTTGAGAGTCTAGCCTACTTATGCTGCTTACAACAGGGTTAAGAAAAGCAGAAACTTGTTAGAATAACTTAGAATTCAGTTCTAAAATGCCCTCCTAGAAGGTACTCTGATGCAGGCTTCCAATTTTTCAAGTCCCTAAAAATCAACCACAAATGTTCTGCAAACTACTGCAGCACTACTACTGGATTGCCTCTATAATCAACTAATGCCACCACGGCCACCGAGAAGCCAAATTGCCAAGTACTTCTCTTACTCCGTTTCAATACATAAATCTTTCATGAGATCACCATTTCCTCCCAACACATACATGTCTCTACTGAAATGGCAACTGATCTTAACTTTAAGTCAGTCGACAATTAGCTGGACAGTGTTAGACCACACATTCACCTTGCTGACTCTCAGCGGGCAGCAGTGAACACACGGGGAAGGAGATGAGGATGGAGCATGCAGAAGAGTGCTCCTGAGAGCACTCTCCAGAAATCTGCTGCCCAGGAACTCCCAAAGCCAGAGGCTGTGTCCTTGTATTTAGTAGCCCTCAACAAACGATCATCCATGAATTTTCCGGTGGCTTTTGTAATCCAAAACTTCTTGCAGAGTTCAGTGATGTCCTTCTGGAGTTCCTCACCATTGGTAGGGCATTTAACTAAGGAAAACAGCTCTGTATCACCTGCAGAATTGAAGATTTCACTGTTTACTTCCTTGTTAAGGTCACTGACAACAATCAATGCTTTCACTGTTTGCATATATGGAGTCATATGTCTACCATTTCCGTAAATACAGCTTTTGTTCATTCATTCAAATCCTAATGCATTATTATTTCCCCAGAAGCTTGGCCCAACACCGTGCTCTCTACTGAAAGGTGAGATGGGCTATGGAATCTCACGGCAGCAAACACTTGCTGAAATCATGGCAGACTAAACATAAATTGAAGATTCAATAACTCCAATGTTGGCACACATCAGCATAAAGGCTGTGACAATCCGAGATGACTTCTGATAGAAACTGCTTCATACAGACACTTTGTCCCATTTGATAATCTTCTTTTTCACCACATTGTGTAGTAACGTAATTAAGTTCAAATAAAAACAAATAAATGCCACTTATCTCACAGAAGCTATTTACTTGCCAATACGTACAAAACTTAGAAAAGGAAACATTAAAAGCAAGCAAATAAAGAGTTAATTTGTTTCAGCAATGTGAATGCTCAATTAGATTCAAAATATGATCTATTACTTAATTCCTTTGTTTGCATATTATTGCATGCCACCTACTGAGTGTAATACTGTTAGAAAACTTGGGCTCAGGATTTTCTAGAAAGAAAATGAGTGGGTTTTCAAGGTAAAGTTACCCCAAAATAGAGGTTATATACGTTGGCTAAATATTTGATGTGACTGGTATTAAAATCTGAACAAATGATCAAGTGAAGAAGAAACCTTCAGGCTACTTGGTATGTGCAGAATTAAAAAAAAAGAATGCAAACAAGGCTCCTCATTAAATAAACTGAGTTACCACGGGATATGGCAGAAGACACTCTCGAGGATCAGAAACTGGAAATAAAGCATAGCAATAAATCAAATATCATTATGCTGGAGGTTAACAGTGAGTTCCTGCAAGAATGTTGAAGAGAGGTCTAAATAGTGAGATGACAATACATGCTAATGTTAGTGAATAATTCAGGATAAAAAACCCCATAATGTATACAGTTACGAGGAATCTCAGAGGAACAATGGAACAATAAAGTGAAAGATGGCACCTTGATAAATGCAGAATATACACACTGGGAGAAATGATCCTAACCGTATGTACATAATGATGGGCTCTAGAACAGTTATTAAACTCAAAAACAAACGCTGGAATCACCTTAAAAAGATTTTTGAAATCAGCAGCTTAATACCCTAAAGGCAGTTAAAAAGACAACTGGAACCCAAGAAGAAATAAGAGAAGGAAAAGAAGTAGAAAAATAGAACTATAACAGTGTGTAAGCCTGCAGTATGCTTTTACCTGCCACACTGCAATTCCAGTTATCCCACCACAAAACCAAACAAAAAGATAAAAGAGAACTCGATGAAAAATATACAGGAGAGAGGAGAAGGTAAAACAAATACAGTTATTCACTATTTCTTAGTATGTAAGACTTGGAGGGCACAGGAAAAAGTTACCAGAGAAGCAAAAAGAAAACACTTTCTGCAGCATACACTACTTAGACTGTAGTGCTACCTCCACAGGAAGACAATTATCAAGGTGAGAAATGTACGTATGCTCAAAAGAGGGCTAGAGAAATACAAACTAGGTCCAATGGCAGTAATTTAATACGATTAGCAAGTTTCTAAGCAGTAATTTGGAATGCTAGATGCTGGGAGAGTTCATCGGGCTCATTCTACACCGGCCCTTCTTGCACACTGTCCTGAAGTACCAAGTGCTGAGGAGTGCTGCACAGGCAGGCAAGAACAGAGCGAGCTTCGTGCTGGCCCTGCATAGCCAGTCATATTCTTTAAAACGCAAGAGGAAGGAAGAGATTATGATGAGGGTATAACTCCCCCTTTCCTTCATTGTATTAATGGTTCTTTATTGTTCTAGAAGACTTGGCAACAGGCAGGGACAAATATGAACTATACAGCGTCTTAAAAAGCCATTAGCTAATAAACCTATATAAATATTAAAAAAGTGCCAGAGAGGAAGACAAAATCTGGTGCATTAACTGCGAGCAGTTATCTTCCCTTTCCTCCTCCTATTGGCGGGGCAAAACAGCGTACATTAACTTGGCAAATTTCCTCTTCCCAGCAAAAGGTATTAAAACCTGAAAGAATCATCAAAGCAATAAAAAACCCCCAATATTCTAGCCTATTTTGTATGCGCAGATTTCAAAAAAATGCCAACAAGACCCCTCATTCAACTGAGTTACCATGGGATACAGCAGGAGGCAATCTTGAGGATCAGCAACTGGAATAGCCAAACACAAAAATGACACATCTCTGCTTTAAAACAGGTATGACTATTACACATCTACTTCTATTAGATTATGCCGCTCCTAAACACCGTTTGCATTTATTTCTCACTCTGACACGGAAAATATAAGAGAGCCAACTCCTGATCATCAGACCAGCCAAGCGGTTAGTCAGCTCTGCATAGGAGGAACACAGAGGTATGTGTACACAGAGGTCTCTCAACATTAGAGCTCTTTTCACAAAAAAACCAANCCAAAATACCAGGTGATCTGAGGAAAATACAAGCGGAAGAGGACAACTGGTGATCACTAAGTAATATAGAAATAATTCCAAGGGTAAGACACAGCATGAAATAAGAACATGAAGACTGGGAAACAAGGTGTCAGAAAGGGAGATCCCTCCAAAGGGCAGCAGCAGGAATAAAGAATACATTATCAGCAGAACTGCCAGTTTTCTGTAATTGTGCCTGCTTACAAGGTGTGAAGGAAAAATGTAGTATTAACTTCAAAGCCATCTAGAGGTCATCCAAACCATCCCAATACAGGGAAGGAACCAGAGCAGGCGGTGTCCAAACCATCCCGGTACAGGGAAGGAACCAGAGCAGCTGGTGTTACCAGCCACAGAAGGCCTGTGTTTAGAGAAAACAGCAGACTGTGAAGCTCCACTCCTTAGAACCTTCTGTGGTTCTGGCATTTTTTTCCCCCCATTGTAAACTGGACCAAGAATAAAATCTTTCAAACACACCAGCAGAAACAGAATTGTGTAATGTCTGAAAACAGGCAATTAATTCTACTGCAGTTTTCAAAGCAGTAAATAAGAATGATAAATTTCATTTAGTCAAAAGCCTTCTAAATAGCCTTATGTGGAAGAATTTGTGGTAATGTTGTTAGCGTCACTGTTGATATAAACCAGCATACACATAGCTACATGAACTTTTCCTCTACAATCACAAGTTAGCCTGATCCCAGAAATAAAAGAAGAATCACAGAAGTGTAAAAATACCCAGTTGAGTTACTGAAATGTCATTCCACCACCTCCAATACAAAAGCAACATTTTAACAAACAAGCCAAGGGTTGTGCATTAAGGGGTCAGTTAATTCATTAGTGCCACACAAAGTCAAGTCTAATACAATGCATGCAAAAAAGTTGCTTATTAGCAATAATAACACGTTGCTTATTAGCAAATATGCTAATATGTTGCATGCAAGAATAAGAGATTTTAAAAAAGTAAAAAGTATCTAGCAATGGCAGCTCTCGTAAGTAAAGCAATGCAGAGTACTCTGGATCATCCTAATAACCACTGAAGAGTAAACACAGTTTATCAATGCAGGTTCTAAACGCTACTATGAGGTTAGAGTCTCAGGAGAGTGACCGCCAGGACTGGAGGACAATTGAGCTCAGTATCAATGTTTAAGGTGCACAAGGATGCACACACTCAGTAATGAAATTTTGCTTACTGAATTATTTTGAAGACTTTCAGTAGTTCCAAATACTCTCAAAAGAAACACTACAACTTAAGCTGTTCTAGCAAAAAATAGCCTAGCTCTTCCACTGCAATACCTGGAGCTCCACTTTTTTTTTTTTTTTTAAATAAAAAAGAAGGCTTTAGAGTAGGCTTTGGGAAGCAGTGACAAATGTTCAGCACTGCAAAGTAAAAAAAAAAAAAAAAAAAAAAAGAGAGAAGAAAAGCAAGCATCTGTCTTAAATACAGTCCTCTGTATTTGTCATTTTCCCAGAGTGAAATTTGTAATTTGCAAAGGCACTGAACAGTCATACCCTCAGCATATCATCATCATTCGCAAGCTTCACGCTACCTCCCCCCCAGCCCGGAGAGGATCCCAAGGCAAGCACCAGGAACTCAGCCCCAAGGAAAGCCTGCACGCTCGGGGAAGGCAGAGTCCACCTGCTGCAAAAGACACCGCTGGGACTCTAGGACTGCCGCATTCAGCACCACACTATGGGGTGCTAGATGAAGCATGCCATGGGTTTCTCCATAATTGAGAGCTAGCCTAGTATTTAATTATGGCTCTAACAATCCGTACCAAAAAAAAAAAGTTAGATTTTAAGTTCATTGGGGAAAAGAACGAACCATTTTGGTTGTACCCCACAGCAACAAAACCAGCTCTTCTTTGAACGCATTAACAGCCCCAGGCTCACCGTGTTATATATATTCAAAGGAGTGAGACCCAGAGAAACTGAAACTCATCTGAACTAAGATTTGTGTGAATGTTGCTGAAGTGTTCTTAACTAATTGCCATTTATTTAACAGGATGCCTGTGACAAAGACGCAATCATTGAAATGTTAACAATAAAATCAGAAGGCAGCAAGCCTACTGCAGCGAACACTTTCCCATCAAGTAATGTGCTGCAATGAACAGCTCTATCAACTGCTACGGCAGACTAAATAAAACTCTGATGATAATACAACAAATGTTTTCAGCACTGTCTTTAATTACCTCTCACGTACCTCCTGCTTCTAGTACCAGTGCCCTGGGAGCAGCCAAGTGAAATTCCCTCCTGTTTGGCCCAGTGACAGTTAACAAACGATAATTCTAAGTTTATTTTTAATATTAAACTGCTTCAAAGTTCAGTGCCTGATGCAGCTGAGGCAGAAGAAACTTAAGGGAGAGGAAGGTGCTATTTGAAAAACTAGATCCCCCTCCTTGGCACACATGGTGTCAATCTTGCACACCTCCTACTCACTTTCAGCTCGTGGTGGCTTCACTTCAAACATAGGCTTTTGATTCTAAATAAATGAGTAGCATCTGGTCCTCTGGCACCTTCTTCTAGTAGAAATTCATACCTTTAGCTTTAGAAATGCTCTCAGTGTTGCCAAACACTTAAATAATAGAGATTTGGGCTCAGCTGGCATAATGAAAAGCGTTTGATTATACTTTTCGGTTTGGAAATTTTTGTGCTTTATAATGCCTATGTAATATCTGTTTCAACACTGTCTTCTGTGCCTTTAAACTGGCATGGTGACCTTCATCCTATGCATTCCAGTACTTCAAAAGAATATCAAGAGAAAAGCACAAAGCAAAATGCCACCACTCAAGCTATCAGCTTAAGACATTTTACTTTTCCGTACAGACGTGGAATGCCGTGCTAACTAAGCTGTGCCACTCACAAGATACTACTTCCCATCCATTTTTCTCTCGCATATGACTAAGCTTTTCTCACTTTCCTCATCACACAGAATACAAATTATAGACTTTCATTCTTTTAAAATCTTTTTCTTACACCAGCTTGGCTGACAATTCAACTCAGCTTTCCAGCTAATTTCATAAGACAGCATATGTTTCTTTGGGACCGAACCTGGCTCTCGCTGAGCTGGATGGCATATCTTCTGTTCACTTTGAGGGGGGGAAATAGCAGATCTTTCTTCTTTCACACATGCACAAAGTACTTCAGAAATATGAAAAGAGCCGTCCCTATAATGTCATAACTAGCACTTACACCGATGGATTTATCAACTTACTGCTTCAATCATCAAGAAATACTGGAAGCATGAAACAGTCTTTCAGAGGACTCACATCCTCCTGTATGAGAATGCTTCATTCATAATCTTGTCTAGCTTATTCTCCATTCCCTGCATTCACAGATATTTTCACTTCTTAAATGGAGATATTCACAGCCTCTCTTCTTGCCTTACAGTAGTTCTGCATTTAAAAATCAGTATTACATATTCTATTCTCTGTACTTATAGTCAAATCTATAACCGTACATGCATTTGATATGGTTCAACACAGATCATAGCAATTACTTTGCTACTTCTCCAAGTAACTGGTCATCTGCAGAAGGCATGGTCCTGAAAATCACATGAAAATTGCTAATATTCGGTTGGGGTTTTATAAATAAACAAATTATGCATATATAAACTTTAGTAGACTTCAGCATCTGCTAATCGTAAAAACTCTATGCAAAAGATTAAGACACGAAGATGAATAATGAGGTGGGAAAATGCATTGAAGGCAGTATCACTTATGAAAGGGAAAAGAGCATGACACTATTAAGAAGCTATTCCCTTAACTCTGAAGTCAATTTAAGTCCAAAATAATAAAGATAAGAAGGAGGAAGGAAAAAAAAAAGCACTATGCACAGAATCTTTTTTGAAAAATAAAGATGTTTTGGAAAAGGTAGGAAGCTATTTCCCTCACTGCGCTATGTTCTGTATTCTGCTTAATAATATTACAAAATTATAGTTGCAAATTTTTACAGCTCTTTTGCCAGCAGAACTTCCTTTTAGCCTTTGGAATATTTAACTAAGTAAAGAAAAAGCTACAGTCACACCAAACTCTGGTATGACAACGGGATAATGCCCAACGTTTGCACTTTTCCCAGAAACTTCAAGCATGGTGTTCAGATCCAGGTTGCTTTTTCATTGCTTTTTCATTGCCTTTCCCCCAGACATTTCACCCTCTAAGGCCAACTGCCTCCACCTTTGAGTAATGAGAGTTCAATGGCCAAAGACATGAATAAAAGCCCTCAAGAGATTATATTTAATCAAGCTTCAGTTTTCATATGGTCTAGCATAAAAAGGCAATATACAGTCTGCGAACATAATCTTTGTATAAAGCCACCTCAGCTCACAGAGGTAACAGAATCAGGCCACAAAGGGGAAAAAAAGAGGTGGTTAGAGAAGTGGTGGAAGAAATGTGAATTCTGTCAAAGCAAAGGATCTGGATGTTGATGACGGATGCTTGTACATGGTATCAGTTCACTCCTTCAGAGCTGCCTCGGCCGACACAACAGCCCAAGAGACTTTAAGCCAACACGTAAGTGGCCCTGCTGCCAGAAGGGGAGAGCCAGTCAATCCTCTACCCACCAAAGTTGCACATTTCCTCTCCAAAAATGTAAGCAGAAGATGTAGCAGCCTATCTGTCCTGACCTGTCTCTGTCTTTTAACCTTAAATATTTAGCATGTCGAGTCAGTGCCTGCTTGCTTTCCCAGTATTTTTGTTTTATAGATGCATGAACACAGGTGAAGAGGTCTTTATCTTGGCGAACTACATGGGAGAAACACTAATGGGCTATTCACTCTGAGTATTTATGGAAGTACAAAGCTACCTGTTCATGAGGGTTTGATTCCCGGGTTTAACAAGCTGTAAAGTANTTTTTTGCTTAGAACTCCTGAGATTTCTCTTTGTCAAACACCTGTTGACTCTACAACACACAACACTAGAACTAACTGGACTGAAACACCTTCATCCATAACAGAAACTACAGGACTTGTGTGGAAGCGAGCTGAACACTGGATGTCATTTCCCAGGTCTTTGCTGTGCTGAAGTGCAGCTGTTCCCAAGTTAAAGGGTCAGGACTTTGCTACAGTTTCTGCCCCAGGTAAATACCAGAACAACAGGGTGAAATACTACCAGTAGAAATAGTTTCAAGCATTTTCATATTTAGGGTGTAAGCAAACATGCAAACCTACTCTAATGGCTTAGTTGTATAAGCTGCTTTCTATTTTTCAAATTCTGTCAGAAGTTTGGACAACAAGGGTCATTACAAGGCAAAAATTAAATATATTCCAATGACAGGAGAATCTTCAGTGGCAAATGAAAAATGGGAATAATGCCTGTGGCTTATTTCTTGTCAGTTGCAACAGAGCAAAGTGAGGGAAAGGAAAAACAAATTTATTCTTGAATGAAAGTATATACCCGCAGCCTAAGTTTTTGAGATTTCCACCATACTTCTTAAAGAAAAAAAGCAGGTGCAGCTTAACTAGCTTATTCAGACTTAACAACTAACACAGAGATACCTAAGGATAACAGGAGCCTTTGACAACTCTCTCACCACGTAACCAAGTACTGAGATGGGCTCTTTGACATACGGACACCCATATGCTTCATTAGCATGATTTTGCTTTTGAATCGCCACATTCTAAATTACCCTCTTAATTTTTTTTTTTCTTTTGCCCAATGAATATAGCTAAGGCCAATATGCACATCCTAAACTGAATTAAAATCCAGGCTGCATAATTTATTTTTTCTAGAGCTAATGGGAAAGCCAGACATAATGCTGGATTCACAATCTCTAGGTAAGTTTAAGATAGAAAACACATATGTTTTACATATGCATACTGAGAAACCACTCTACTGTATTTTTATTCAGTAATTATATCACTGAAATTACCCACTTTGTTTCAGAAATATAACAGAAGAGAAAGAGTCTTTAGACATGAAAGCCGTTGCAGTTTACCCTGTTTCTTAAAAGACAAAATGAGCCAGCTATTTGCTTTAAATATTCTTTTTTAAAATCCAGATGCTGATATATAATTCTAGTTTCTTCTTCTTGAGGTCCCAGAGTGACAATTAATGAAGCTCTTGTGCAAAACTGAACAAGCAGCTCTCACTTCAAATTATGTGTCTTTCAGGAGTATTTATTATGGCTAGAGTCAGATGCTGGCACAGGACCACGCATGATATTGCAAATCTCAGTTAAACGCACATTAGTGGGCTTCTAATAAAGCTCAGGACTATAAGCAGCCTACTTATTCCAAATACTTTCTATGACAACACACAGTCCTGAAAAATGATTTTTCTATTCATAACCCTACTTCTAATTATACGTTTCACCTCTATCTAGCATCACAAAAAAACCCCTCCGGCAGCAATCAGTATGACTGTCAACCAAAACTGCAACCATATCCAAAAAAACAAATCAATGCAAGTCTTAAGCAATTACAGAAACATAAGAAAATCAGTAACAGATCAGACCAGAAGTTCATCCAGCCAATATCCTATCTCGAACAAGGCTGATCAAAATCACTCCTGCCTTGAAGAACACGTGGGCCGAGGACCCCACCTCACAGCCAAGTTTACCACTGATATCTTGGCCACAGCGGTGTCACTGGCTTTGCATGCCACACACAGTTTTTTAGTTCACCTAACCCAAATGATGCAAGCCCTCCCTTCTTTCACTGAGTCTTCTCCATGTAATCATATCCAGCCATTCCTCTTTAAGTAAAACTGTACTTATACCAGACATATAAAATTATTTCCATACCGCTCAAGGCTGAGAACTGCCTTGTAGGAAAAGTTTAGATCTGTATAAAATCACCTTACTACATATTGTTTTAAGGGATCACAAATCACCATTATGACAAGTCAGCCTAGCATTTCATGAAATGGTAGGCTGTTGTAACAATTTTATTTTAGGAAACAGAACTGAGTAAAATACTTTGCAGAGTAAATTACAGCAACTGGATTGCAAGTTGCTGAACAACTGAGAAAAAGAAACGTCAGAGAAGATATACCTGGTGAATGTTACTTTACAGTCCCCTTTATCACAGCACAGTTAGCCACTTCAGGGGTGTTTACCTCTATAAGCTTTGTTTACATTAAGACTAGAAACACTAACCCAATGTCTTTTTCTGCAAGCATGCTGCAAAAATAATGCCAGCTGTCTCCGAAGCCACAAATACTTCTATGAACTCTAGCTGAAAGCTTTCTGGCTGAGCAGCTGCTCAGATTTGTGCCATCGTGGTGAGGACACGTGCTCTCAGAGCTCCCAGGGAGCTCTGGGAGAGCTTGAAATCTCATGCCTCAATTTACTGCCAATTCTACTAATCTGTCCTCAACTAAAAGGACAATGAGATTAAAATAATCACTCAATCATCCTAGCCTCCCTCTTGACACACACACACAAATTACTCTTCTCTGTTTTATTATTTTCTCTCACATCACTGTCAGCTGCCCCTATCACCTGATAGGAATTGCCTGAAGGGCTGTTTGCTTCTTTTGACTTTGAAAGCAACAGGGAGTAGAGATTGCATCATATCAATGATACTACCTTAAAATGGCAAGGACTGAAAACATGAGAGTAAGAGGTTAAAAAAACAGATGTCTCTGCATCTGCTTAGCAAAGGGACATAAAATACCAGCTAGCAAAAACCAAAAAGTACATATATATTGGTGCCGGAGAAAGCAAAACAGAGTGCTAGAGACCTCTTCTCCCCCTCCTGATAAACCCATCCCCATCTCCTGATAAACCTCTGTCCGCAGGCAACAGAAATCCAAGTGTTCTAGAAGGGCACTATGAAACACCAGGAGCCGACACAGAAACTCCAGGGACTGCACCTTCCAACACAAAAGCAGCTGACATGCTGCAAACATAATTCAATTTTGACAAACAACTTTATGTACTATGGCCTGTGGAGTCTGCTTATTCTGTCTATGGCTAAATAACTTCCTGCTCACACTACAGCTTCTATCCCCATCGGAGCTGTACAAGTACTCCCACGGGGCCTACATCAGGCACATTAAACCCTTCCCCTCACAGACACAAAGGTTCCCCAGTTCTACCAGGAAACAACTTCTCTCAGACTTGTAAAGCAACTTAACAGTTTTGTGTTATAATTCATGCTGGTTCCCATCTAACTATGCTCCTTCTGTCCCTCTATGCCCCTTCTCAAGAGGATTAAATCAAAGAAAGAAAAAGTTCAGACCGATGCCTTTTGTATTAATACACAGGCTTCAGAATAACTGTATGCACAAGTGCCTAAGACCGATAATGCATCCTCTACAAGAAAACCAAAGCAAAGAGCACACACTCTAAGTGCACATTTTGACAATAAACTGATGAGGTGGCCAAGGGAATGGATTGTACGAGGCGCAACAGCTAACTATTCCCTAGTTAATAAGGTAGCTCTAGAGGTCATTAGACTTTCTCCTCTACCTTTAAAGCTAAAAATCGCTCACGGACCTGCTTTACAATACTAATATACAGTGCGTATTTGTTAGCATCTTAAGATCAGGAGCGCACTCCCCCTCCAAATCGTTCTGTTGGCCAGGCTTTGTTTTCCATTGCGGATTGGTGTCAGGGCACCTGACCTGGACTCCCTGCAGATGACGCTGAACTGGAACACACAGACCAAGGAGACACCTAACACACCAGCTGGGACTGGTCCTTCAGTCCAGAAGACCAGACTAAGTAGGCTCCAAAACACATGCAGTGTGAACATTAAGTCCTCAGCACCGACTGTTTCCCCCTGCAGACCTACTTCTATTGTGCCACAGCACCTGCGAAAGCAGACACAGCCACAAATATCAAGGTTAAATTTTAACTTTTCCCTACACTATTTGAGTGAGAGGGGAAAATCATAATCTTGTTTGAAGAAAGGAATAAAGCAGATAGCTAAATTTTAACAGAGACCTGTGAACGGGCCTAAGAAATCTTCTCATTTCGATCCTAATGAGATTCCCTCACGATGAGTTTGGCATGCCAAGGATATGTAAGAATTATCAGGGATATAACACTGTACTGGGTCTGGCTGAGATGGAGTTTAGTTTCCCCACAGCAGCCCTCATAGTGCTCTGCTCTGTACTGGTAGCTAGAAAGGTGTTGGTAACACACCAGCATTTTGGCTACTACTGAGCAATGCTCGCACAGCATCAAGGCTGGCTCTCTGACATTCCCCCCTCACCAGTAGGCATGGGGTGGGCAAGGTCTTGGGAGGGGACACAGCCAGGACAGCTGACCCCAACTGACCAAAGGGGTATTCCATACCTTATGATGTCTGCTCAGCTATAAAAGCTAAGAGAAAGGAGGAGGAGGGGAGGCATTCGTTATCACAATGTTTTTCTTCCGGAACAACTGCTACATGTACTGAAGCCCTGCTTCCTGGAAAGTGGCTGGACATCACCTGCTGATGTGGAGAATAAATCTGTTGTTTCCCTTTGCCTCCATGCACGGACTTCGCTTTTGCTTTAAGAAACTCCCTTTATCTTGACCCTCGAGTTTTTTCCAACTTATTTTGTCCCCCTGCCCCCACGTCCAGCTGAGGAGGGGTGTGATAGAGTGGCTTGGCATCCAACCAGGGTCAAGCCACCACAAACACACCTTAAATAAAAGGACGTATCCCCAAGAAAAGTTTCAATTAACCACAAGATATGATTCCTTCCTTTGGACAAAACTTGACCGAAGTACAGACTCTGTTCCAACTCACGTGCCACTGAACAGAAATACAAGCTAACCAACTTGGTTAATGAAGAACTGGCATAAAGTTTCATTTTCCTGCCTTTGATTTGAATATATTAATTAAAATTACTTTTCCCTTCTCATAAACATGTCTCCTATTCAAGTGGTGATTTAGTAAACACACACATTTGTTCTTGTTTATACAGACATTTTCACAATACTTATTTATTACCATTGTTTCAAAATGTAAAATAAACATCACGTAAGTCAGTCTACTTACCAAAGTACAAGAATGGCTCGCTGGGTTTTTTTTGCTGTGAGCAAATAGCAAGGACAAACCCATGCAGTAAGCTAGTACATAAAGATTTCAGGTAAATATAGCCTTGGCTACAAAGAACAACAGCTAGCCAAGGAAAGCAGCACAAAACCAGGTGGTTTTTGTATGAACAGAATTACAGCTGCAGTCCATTGAACCTCCCTTCTTTCACTTCTACACAGCGGTTATCTGATAAATCTAGTTAAAGCTGCTAAGTAACTGCTGTCTGTCTTGGTATCCTCCACCACTAAAACTGCTAGATTCCCACCTAACATAAAAGCAGATAATATTCATAGCATTTATTTTTTACTTTTCTTTTAAAAAGCACCATATTATCAAATACCTCACAGAGACAGGAGTATGGGCCAAAGGGTAGAAGGAATCACCCAGCACACAGCAAGCCCACCCCATACACAGATTGACAGCCTAATGCTTGTGTCCAAATGTGCCTAGCCTCTCTGTTTCTGCACAGTCTGAAATAATGTTCAGAGATTTTAGGAAAGCTGGTGTTTTACTTTAACTGTACCTTTTTTCCTAACTTTCTCTTACCTGACAGGATCATTTAAAGGAGGCTCAGCAAGGTAAAAATTCCCAAATTCCCTAATTCTCTTGAAGGAGCGTGTAACTTGCTACCGCTTTAAATTAATTTAGTGATACAAACCCAACTGTATCATTGGTTTGCTATCCACAAGGAAAACAAACTGGTGATAAGGTTCCAGGTCATGGAAATTTGCTGTAGCACATGCACCAAATCAAAGGGCTCACCTGCTGGTTTCCCAGTCTTGGTCATCCTTATCTTTTTCTTCTTTGGCATCAGAATTGTGGGGGTGTTTCTGCACAATCCGCATCCCACCAGCTTTCACTGGAACAAAAATTAGAGACACACACCAAACCTCAGTCACACCAGTGTAAGTGAAGAACATTTTAAGGATGACCCTCCCCCACTTCCCCCCTAATATTTTGCAGAGTAGTTTAATAGTAATCACATTTTGAAAACAGGGCCCAACATATTTAAGAGTGGCAAGCCTGAGAAACAGCTACTTCAGGACCGCATCTGTTCTCTTTCACATCATGCCATCTTTGCTCATCCTGAGAAGTTGCAGCTCATTTCACCACCTGCTTCCAACACCATTTTAGAAAACTCAACTGTTTTAACTCTCCCCCCACCCCTACTAACTTGCAGCAGTCAGAAGAAATGGAGGCAACGGCTTGCGTAACACTACACAGCAGGCCACAAATACGAATGTTGAATACTCCCATAAAACAAGAAGGGCTGAAGAACCTTACTTGTCATTTCAAGTTAAAGCCTACAGACATAATAGCAGTATTTATACAAAGTACTGCTTCGCAAAGAGTGTAATAAAAAGCAAAGTTAGGAGGACTGTTAACTTGCATTTAGAACAGAGCTTTTTGTTTTGCAAAACATAAGCGTTTACCACATTTCAAATCCTTGTCATGATTTAGTTTTAGAAATGACGCAAACGTGAGAACATCCCTTTGAAACACAAAACAAGAAGTGAAAGCAAACCCACTTCTGTTCCTCATTTATCCCCTCCAGAGTGAAATACAAAATAGGAACCAAGCCAGGCCTCGCACTGCAGCTACTAAGCAGAGAAACAGGCAGGCTGCTCTTGATCTGCTTTCTGTTTTAATATTGTACTTTGTTTGTTTGTTTGTTTCAACCATTGCTATACATGCTTACAGGACGGCACAGGGTAAGACGATGCACCTTGTTAGCTAATTCAACAGGTTACATTGCCATCAGCAACCACCTCAGAAAACTACTATAGCAGTCAGGAGTCAATAAAACCACCTACAGATGCGTCGGTTTGTGTTTCACATCGTCACGACACGGTAAGTCCACGGGCAGCCTCGGCAGAGATGTCGCAGCCCGAGCAAGCAGGATGCCAGAGCAGCATGCCGAAGGAGCCCAAGCGGCTTGCCAGCGTGGCTGGGGGAAGCTGTACTTCTGACAGCCCTCCTGGCTCCAGCCGCTGAGGGATGAAGGCACCTCACAGCAGTTCAGTGCTAACCCCTGAAACCTAGAAACAGCCTTCTCAGTTCCTAACCAGGACAGCAATGGGCAGGACGCTCCTGTGCATAAATTTTACAGCCTGGGTGAAGGCAAGCAGTAAAGAGAAAGTGTCCTGCCTTAGGAGAAAGTCACAGCTCTTGGGCCCTGGGATTTTTTAAACAGATTTTAAACTTTGTGTGATATTTGAAAGATAAACTTCTGATTCAGTAAAGGACATTAACCAAAGACAGGTGATCAACAGACAAAACCAAAGAACTATCTTCCAAAACCTATCAAAACTGTGTCCCCTTACCGTGCATGCATGCATGAAAAAAACAAACAACCAATCCCCCCCCACTAACCATTTTGTGTTCTCTCTCCAGCATAAAACTTACAATACTTAAATTGGTGAGAAATGTTTCACATGGGACAAGGCAAGACCGAAAGGTTAGGCAACAAAGAAATGTACGTTTAAAAATGATACAAAAATAAAATTCCTATTAATTTGTCTTGATGCAAACTCCTTAGAAATTTAAGGTCGTTTGCAAAAGCAAACACTCTGAGTTCTGTCAAGTGCTGTCTTTTTCTAACATCTCAGTTAATCAAACTGATTGGTATGTTTTATTTACATTAATTTATCAATGTAACATCACTGCACAATCAGTTCTTATTAGTTCCCTTTCAAATTACTTCTTGTAGAAGATGCTGTCTCCACAGCAACGTCTGCCGGGTTACAAACAGCACTTCTGGACAACGCACACACGCCTGCACGCTCTTTACCATCTAACAGAAAACTAAAGAAAACAATACCCGAAGATTTAGTGCTAATCGAGGTGATCGAAAATCTCTCTCCTCTCATATTGTCTATCATCAGGCCACCAGCCACTTGATTTCTCTTTATCTGTCACTGGCAAAGATATGCAGCGAACACGTTCAGATTTGTCTGTATGTAGAATTAACAGGGTTTAAAAAGCGAATAACCAGACAATTAAAAGGCATAATAGTGACTGACCAATGCAGTAACTTAGTAATTTTAATAATCTGATTTTTTGCACCAATACCGCCAGGCAAAATATAGACAGCTAAAAGTACATTGGTGCATAATTGAATAATCTTTAGTAATCCAGGGTTACTGTGCAGATCTGGGAAACCAAACGAAGAATCCAGCAAACAACTGCAGTAATAATGTGTATTTCTGAGGCCAGAAGTGAAATTATTAGATCAGCATCCTGTACATATAGCTGATGGACATCTCTGCCGCCCATGACACAGCATGCTCATACCCAATCTAGTTTCAAGAGACTTAGCCTTGCAACGTAATTCACCTTCTGTTTCAAAAGGTTTCAACCCAGCTACACCTCAGGGTTAGACAGAGAGAAGAAATGATGATTACATCCACCAAGCTGAAGAAAAACCCACTCCATTTGTGAGATTTTCTTGGGACTTACGGGGATTCATCTATTTCTTACTTGCCTAGCATTTACTACATAACTTGACAGATGCTTACCATGGTGATTTGGTCACTTAAAAGTCATTTTTAAAAGACTAAGAGCCCAGATTTCCTTATAGTAAATCCTGCACAGAGCAGAGAGAGGATTTCAATAAAGCACCTTCCAGAACGCTGCCAGAAGTCAGTGCCCAGAAGAGGACGGTGTCACCGACACCGTGCTGGGATGCGCTGAAGAGGGAGCTGGGGCTGCAGTCGCTCAGGAGAGGTTCGGGGGGACCTGTGCTAAGGCAGGAGGGGACCGGGAACGGCCAAGAGGCCACCAGCCTCTAAAGTGGGAGACAAAGAGGGGATCATCTGCCAGCACGCTCCGAGAAGAGCAACAGCACAAGGCTGCTTGCCCCACTGCCGGTTAAGAGCTGAGTTTGGGATTTTAATTATTACCTGTCATGCTCCCCTCCCTGGCCACCCAAGAGGCAGACAGGACTGTCTGGTTTGTCTTGTGAATGCCAGCCAGCCTGCGTTCCTCTTAAGGGTATGACTACTCCTTTTGGAAATGTATTAAACAACTGTGTTAATCAATTACCACTCAAGATGATCTGAAGTCAGCAAACATTCTCAGTCTATTCACCCTTTCCCCCCCCACTGCTGTGCGTCTTCAGGACTGCTCCCAGTTTCTGAGACTGAATTCCGAGAGAAACGCCACCAAATCGAAGCAAACGCCAAGTACCTAGAGAAGCACCGCAGCTCAGCGACAGCTCTGGCCCCAGCTTACTCAGGCTGCGGACCCAAGGCAGTCCGTCCTAGGGAAACCTTCCAGCTCAACCCAAATCACCTGCTGGCCACAGCAACTGGACAGGAACTTTGAGAAACCCAGAGTATAACCAAGAGCTTTAGCAGCTTCCCTTATTCTAATTCCTTTAGTATTAAATATTAAGACAAAATCTGTTACTTATGTACTGTCTAATAACAGACTGCATTACATGGGTAAGATGTATGAAAAGCCAGGACCGAGGGAAATGCAAAACAGGCCATTCTGCAAGCTTAAGGGAGTGAGGCATACATTAGTGTCTGACAAAACAGGAACGGAAGTGATAGTTATTATATACCTTCATTTCACAGAAGTCTTGGCTCAGAGCTGTATTTTTTTAATGTAGGAAAAAGCACGTAACTATTTTCACGAATCTATTGTAAAGCTTCATAAATAAACTATTAACACAATCACCTTGCTTTATTCCTCCGCAGTATCTACCAGAAGAAATGAACAGCTAAAAGCATAATTACGCAGACCTCTTTCAAGGGGCTGCAAGCTGTACAAACCTCATCAGACACGTATTAGATACATTGACCTCACTGGTAGACATATTTAATAAAGGTTAAGCTGGGGCTCTCTTAAGTTTCAGAAAAGAGTTGCAAGTTGCTTCGTGCATCCTCTTACCAGCCTGAGGTCTGGAGGCTTCTTTCCATTTCATTATCCTTTGTCTTTTCAAGTGCTTTTCTTGTTTTTCCCCCCCCACCACGTGAAAGATCAATGCAGAGAGGAACAGACTGCCCGCAGTCAGTAAGTGAGGGCTAACAGTGCATATGAAAAACAATGGGTTTGTCAATTCTGCTTTCATTTGATGAGCCAAATCCCTCCTAACTTTTATGTGTCTAATTCATACTCAGTGGGGTAAGAGACATCCCTAATTACAGGCAGGGCTTGTTATACAACATATGCAGCAAAACCCAACCTTTTAAGCCATTAGTCAAAAAAGATCCCCTATTCACATCTTTGCCTTGCTAGGAACTTGCCTGGTTATTAGGAACACAAGTCCACCTGTATTTATGCAGTCATCTTTTTTTTTTTTTTTTTTTTTAAGATTTTTTTACTTTCATTTTATTAAAACTTGTTTGCAAACTGCCCTGTTGCATTATATTATTATCCAAGGATCTAAACCGGCTTGAGATAGAGGATTAAAACCTAGCTTCAGCCCCCAGAGTAAATATAAACTGTCTCTAGTCAGCACATTTATCGCAGATTTTCAAAGTATTAAAAGACCACAGGGTCACTTTCCTCTGCCAACCAGCTCAGAACCCTCCTGAAGATACTGTAAAGCATTAGTTTTTTTCTGGCCTCAAAGACAGACTTGGTGATTGCCTTCCTTCCAAAGCTGAATTGGTGCATACTCTCAAAAACCCCTCAGGGATGCTAATGATCTTAAAAGGCACACAGCTGAAAAAGTTCTTTAGTTCACATGTGGATGCATGTTTTACAAAGAAAAAAAATAATAATACTGAAATACTCTGACAGCAAGGGAGACCTGTACTGTACTCCGGTGGTGCTTTTGTACTGTGCGTTGCTACCTTCTCACACGGCCTACAGAGGCTCACTTCAGGTCTTTAAAATAAAATCCACCTCTTTGAAAAGACAGGTTTTGAAGCAAAACTCTCAAACATGCAACAACATCAGAAAATACAGTTACAAAGCATCTAAGTGAAAACGTCTGCCATTTATCCTTCGTTCCCTTTCCATTGATGGTGCAGCAGGAAGACACAGCTAAACCAACCTACAGTCTTAACCATCCCTTCACACCGAAGCTGAAGTTAACCTGACCTGAAGGCGAGCAGGCTCGAGTTGCTAGGGCAGCAAAAGCTGTCGACTCTGGGAAAGATGCTTTGGTTTGGTTCCCTGAACCAGCTAACCAGGAGGTCAGGTAAGAGCTAATACCATGACAAGGGAGGCTGCAGAACTGGGACAACTCTGCTCAGCCAAGAGGTCGGCTTAACTGTACTGCTGAACTGTATTTGCCATGCAAAGCCAAGCCATTATTTCTCAATGCTATTCTCTACTTAAAGGAATTTCAGGTCCTTATTATAAAAAGAGCAGAATTCAATTAGGGTTCAAAAACTGTTTCCAAATGTAGCTTTAAATCTCATCAACTGATCTGAATCTAGACCTAACTACCCTGTGAATTAAGAACTTCACCGTTTTTTGACTGGAACACTTGAAAAACAAAAGCTAACTATCCCAGCAGGACACACTACAAGACACATGAAAAGCTGCTGGTGCAGGGCCCAAAGCCCCCTTTTTTAAGCAAGCTGTAACGAAGAATAAGAAAAACTAACTAACAGCACGTGAAGGGACGAGATAACTTGGATCCTGCGAGTGACCGAACCCCACCTGTGTACAGAACGGAGCTGACACCTACGGACGGTGGCAGAGCAGCGTCCCACCGAGGCAGCTCCTACCCCGACCCCCCCGCTGCTCTGCCCACCCGTGAGCGAGCAGCAGCGGGGTGGAAGGTGCCGGAGCTCCTCGGCCGGGCAGCTCGCAAGCAGCTTTACTTGCTTCCCACCCTGCCAGCCTCCAGAATTAAAGCGAGGAACGGGCGGCCCGCTCTCGTACTGGCACCAGAACGCCCACAGGCACCACGCGAGGCACGGAGTACGGTTAATTTGCAGTTTGCCTGCGGCTGTGAGGCGGCTGAGGCTGCTCCTTTCCCCTTCCCGCCCTTTTATCAGCCCCAGGCGGTGGTTCCGTAGGCCTCCACCGCCTTTCGAGGCCGGGATGCCCTGACGGAGGAAGACAACGCTCTCCCTCTCCCGCCTCAGAAGCCGGCAATGCCGACGGGCAGCCACCCGATGAGGGTTTGTCCGCCACCAGAGAGCTCCTCTGGGACGAGCGGGGCAGGGAGCCTCGCCGCCGTCACTGGCGGGCGATGGCGGCCACAGGGCACTGGAAGCTGAGGGAGAGAGGACGAGCAGCAGGCAGAGATCCCGAAGGGGCCCCCGCACACCTCCCCGCGGCCAGACAGCCGGATCAGGCGTTGCTTCGGAGCAGAGGAGCACGGGGAAAGCCCGCCGGGGCTCGCAACCCGCCCCCCTCCCCGGGGCTCACACACACCCGCAGCCCGGCAGCAGCGGCGGCGGGACCCGCCCGAGGCCGCCCTCGCCCTCCTCAGGCCCGGGCAGCACCCCGGCGCCCGCAAGC